>MU160625.1:50311-74119 GCA_015888305.1 Antheraea pernyi | reverse complement strand
AGCAGCAGCGTCTACTGTATTGTGTTCCAACTAGAAAAGTGTGGTTGACAATGTATGCTAACGCCTGAGTTGTTTCAATACAGTCTGTAATGTAGTATAGTGGTATCACAGTGGTAGTCCTGTAAGTGGTAGAGCCAAGCTGAAGCTATTACTGGTTTCAGCATGAATGGGTCGGCTCGCCCGGGGTAGTTCCACCCTCTCATAGAAAACCGACGTGAAGTAACAGTGCCTGCATTGTTGCGTTACGTTCGGTCAGTGAGAGCCCCGGAGGCCCACCTTCCTTTATTTGCGACTCTCCTGATGTTGCTAGTGTCTATGGACGGTGGTGATCACTTAACATCAGGTGACCCGCCTGTTCGCTTGCATCCAATGATATAAAAGAAGTCTTCAGGAGTAGCTACCACACATCACCTAACAGTACCAAATGAAGTTAGTCATATAAGTATGCTGCCGTCCAAAGTATAAAGAGTGTGTCTGCCCTGTTTTGCTATATTAAATTTTATACGTATATTTGGTGTCATGGAAAAAAACACATCTAACAGTACTTGGTGATTTCAAAGTCTTAACCTAGAGGGGGGACTGACTCTCAAGTGCTGTTGCCAGAATACACCAACAGATGCCTGAGGATGGATTTTCAAATATGAGCCCATTGCATAGGAGCTTCTATTCTCGAATTAAACTTAATCCAAAAAGGAATTAGTATTAGTCTGCTAAAGATGCACAAGTTACAGATTGATTGACTTTTCTAAGAATTGTGTTTTATGGTATAGCAATGGTGATATGCATTTCAGAATCGCCTTGAAAGACATGGATGCAAATGTTGCAATATATTTAATTGGAAAAAAACAATTAGGGTAGGGGCATTCGGGTTCAGGTCTAACTACGGTTCAAAAATATATTTCAAACGCTCAATAAAGCATACAACAAATATTGCACGTATATGGTATTAGGTATATGTGTTATGCGGAGACGTGTTCCAGGGAATATATATGCAGTAATCATGCAAAGTGGATGATATTAAATATGCAAGATGCATCCAGCTTCAATATCATGTAATATTCTGAAGACAATTATTGTATCTGTTTATTCTTAGGTTTGTTATTCAGATCCTTAAAGTTTATATATTACGTGATATACCATTAAGTCTTTTGTGGTCTACAATCCGGGGCTACTTTTATTGTTAATGTAATTTTATTTTGGGGTACGAAAATTGTAGATCAGTCCAACAGACGAACTGAAAATCTATTATATTGAATGTTTCAATCGTGTGGCCTTTCAGTAGCAATCAGTTTGTATCTTATTAGTTCATGCTCGCGGCCTCACTCGCTTTAATGTAAATTGTACCGATCCCTCAAGAGCAGTACTTTTTTTCTGTGTTAAAGTTATCCTATGTTCTTACTCATGTATTTGACAATGTCTATGCAAAATTTTATGTTGGTCGACTGAATAGTTAAGACGTGAAAACGTAACAAACAAACTATCTACCGCATTTTTATATGTTACTGTCGGTTTGCACACATCTGAATATTGTTTTTCGATTGTAGTTTATATTTTGTACTTAAACTGTGCTGTATCTGGCGAAGATAGATCAGTAATAGCGTGTTCGGAAACCATGTCGATCGACGGAAAGAATAATATAATAAACATATAATAAAGGGTAACGGGACGAAATCTGTACATTAAATATTTAAAAGGAAAAGTACTCTGCGGAGGCTTAGAATCAATGATTTTTGTCAGCCTGTCTGTCGATTTACGCAAATACTACTAGACGGATTTTTATGAAATTTGCTATGGTAATAGTTTATACACCGGTATAACATTTAGGATGCTTTACATATATGTCACTTTCGTATATATGTATATCTTACTTATAAGAAAACACAAAAGATAATACATTTACGCAAGAACTATTAGAGGGATTTTCACGAAATAATAATATTATAAAGTCATGGCCGCATTAGCTACTATACCCAAGTTAAATATCAGTTGCCAATCTCTTATAGGTGTATTCCGGTGGCTGACATTGAAAAAGAGTATTCCTCTAGGCTTAGTTTATCATTGTATGAGACATTATCTCTATACCTTTAAACGAGCAATTCTTGTATATTTTTATATTGTTATATACTCAGAATCTCGGAAACGGCGTCAGTGATTGCCGTGAAACTTAGTATGTAGGTGGTTTCGGGGACGATAAATCGATCTAGCTAGATTTCGTTCATAGACAACTTTTTTTATCTGAGTTTTCAGGCAATGAAAAATTTAGCTAGAATGTAAAGGTCAATTTCGCCACCGCTGTCAAAACAAAAATTGCTCTGATGGAAATCGGCTGCTTCGAAAATCCGTCTTACCCCGGATAGCAAGAGAGATGTCTTTTTAATTTTTTTTTTTTTTTGTATAAAAATGCTAATTTTTTGAGGCAAACCTAACGGTTTATTTTAATTTATAAATGATATTTAAAGAACCGAGCTAGGCTCGGTCGTCCAGTTACCCGTTATTAAATTACGTAATGTCAAGTGAGGTGATAAAACCAACAAACAAGAAAATATCGGATTAAATGCAATCAATTTGCGTAGCTTTTGTATAAAAAAATAAACTAAACAACAACAAAGAAAATCGCATTTTCAACACGCAAACATGAATAATTCTATATAGGGTTGCTACCGTAGCCGACTATTTCCTTTTAATATTCCGCGGCGAGATAAATGTAGCGAGACATTGGTTATGATTGATCGTGTGCCGGGTTTAATTCGCGCCGGCGAGCCAAAGGTCGATGTATTGGAAATGGTTGTACCTTCCCGTATACCGTGTTCGCGGTTTTATACGGCTATTTTTGTTACTGTAACAAGTTACGCGTTGCATACAAAGGGCTTCGTATCGCCGTCACCAATGTTTTTTGATTTCGCTATGTTTTTACTTCGTGCGTATTCATGCCTTCTGATGTTGGTAGGTTTATATTCAGATAATGCTATATTCTAAGAACGCTCAACATTTTGTAAATATAAATAACTTTTCTTCTGAATTTAGAACAAGTCTGCAAATTGAAAATATTGACAGATTAACCCCTCGGCTGATTTTTTCAGACCAAGTTCTCAAAATGGCGGATCATGTTTTTAGTATTCAGTCAATTTTTTTACAATTAGAATTTAACATTGCATAATTTGTTATTGTTCAACTTTTTTAAACTTTTCTAATAATAACGGTATTTTTTGGAATTTATGCTGCCAACAGTCTGTTGAAGGTCTTGTTCTGTTCGTTTGTATGGAACTTAAACCGTTATGGTTTTGGAGAAAAATTTGTCATAGCTATTCAGAGTTTTATTATTTAAAAAATGTATGAGTCAAATTTTCCTTATAACGATGTCTAAGAAAATGTTTGCGTCAGCATATACTTCACTAAGGATAAGTCACATTAACCATTTTTATATAAAAACATTTGATCAAAATTAATCAAACAAAATACGATGAGTTTGATGGTTCTGCTCTCATATATGTTCAATCATAACAATTTAAAAAAGTGTTCAGTTTAACAGATCTGGCCTGGATTCACACGGGAGCAGTTTACGTACCCACTGTACGCAGACAAAGCCGGGGCTGGTCACTACTATTATATATATTGAAAGGATCTTTCGGAAGTATGTAAGGAATAAAGAATTGTTGTCATCTATGAACGCCTCTATAAATCTATCAATGGTTTTTAACCAGACTGCAAAATTCAAACCCTCCTGAAATATCAATAACTTGATCTTTTGTTAACGATTCCCTCTTCATTCAAATGCGTGCCGATCTTGGATTGCATCGCTTTTTTGTTACTCTCAAAAGATTTGCATTCGAGATTACAACGTGGACGGCTAATTTCGCGAAGGGAACCGTTCTTTCCTTTGTGAGATGTACATTATTTAAATATACGTTGATTGAGAGGCGCCGGGAGAGTGGTGAAGTTTTATTGACGTTGAAACGTTTTAGAAAATATACTGTCTACATATTCCTGTAAATGTTAAGACAGGTATTTAGCATTTCGTATATACTTTCACTGCACACAACACATAATACAACTGTTCATGTTTTTGTAATAAAAAATATTTCTTTTTGTTTTTATTGTAGCACGGCAAAATAAATGCACTATGCCTGATGGTAAGCACAGTACAATCCAAAAACAATGGCGACCACCGAGTGACATACTATCCATAGCCGGTCGCCACTATCATGCCGGCCTGTAAAAAGCTGGATATGCACAAGCTGATCCCGAAACGCGACCCGCAGAAGTGAATCACTATGTCGGGCCTTTTCGCCATATACATGGTGGTTGCGACCCAGTCAGGCTGTAAAACCCTACCAGCCCGCTTTCGCCATTACCTCGTTCGTTATTCAGCAGGGTGCACCACGTGCAGGTGAGGTTGGCTTGGATGTCTCAAGTCTTATGATGTTATTCGACACCCCTTACACCCCTCTAATAGAGAAGGTTTTTAAATTGAGACTAGTTTTATCCCGCTACTTCGTCCGCGAAGGTGAAAATATTTTAATCCCGATTTTGAAATATACTGCATTGGTGTTCCGCCCCCATTGGTCTTAGCGTGATGATATATAGCCTTCAAATTGTCCAATTGTTCCTGAGATTAGCGCGTCAAGCAAACAAACTCAGTTTTATAATATTCGTATGTATAAATTAGTATAGATTATGAACGTAATCATTACTTTTTGATTCTTAAGATAATTGTTCCTATAGTTGTATTTAGATTAATTGTAGGTTGTATTTTTTTTATTATAATATTATCACTACTACTTACCCCCTCCAATCCTCTTAACGATTTAAGGTTACTTCCATTACATTTTACTTTTACTGCCTAAAGACATTCTGAAAAGTTATACCTAGACTAGCTCCGAACACCAAACAATTCAAATTTGTTTATATGTATGGCAGTTTGACCCGCAGTTATACTTTGGTAAATTTTGAACTATTCCTTGGAAACGACACTTTTTCCTGGATAAAACGTACCTACTCTATGTCGCCTTCTGTACGTCTGGCAACGTGTATGTAAAATTTCATAATGTTCGGTGGAGTAAAAACATCAAAGCCTAAGAAACACATTTTCGTATTTATAATATTAGATAGCAAATTATCGGTCTTTTTCATTTATATATAAAACCGAATATGTCTCAAAACCGTCCGCATGAAATGAGCGCACAGTTGAGAATTGTGCACTCATTTCAAATAGTCTCCCGCGTCTTTGCATTTTTTGTACATTACTTTGTAAAAAACAACTTTAAATAATTCGCGTAAGTTTGAATTTGCAAAAACATAAGTATACCGGTGAGTTTTTGAGGACGGTTCTGAGCGGTACTTTTATCCGAGACTGTGCATCTTGGGTTTTTATATATCAATGGTATTTTGACACAAAATATAATATAAACACAAAATATAATAATAACAAACATATATAACGGGTAATGAATGGCTGATGTAGTTCTAAGCTGTTAGTTTCTTTGACATTTAATTTCCTCGTCTAGCATAGGATATTATTACGTCATTATTTACGTTAATGGTAGCAGATGAATAGTCATGAATATTGCTTTTATATCATAACTTATTATTGTCATCCCGAGGAACAATGTAATAGATTTGACAGAGACTTGCGAATGAGGGTATTGAGGACATACATAAATGAATTAATAGTAATAATTTTCTCTGTTTTTTCCTATATAAAATATTTTGATCGGTGATGTATTCAAGCCAATAGTTGATTATTAAGTAACTGTGCTTTTTCGGTTTTTACACCCCTCCAATTCTAATACTATTTTATGATAAACTAACTTTGGTCCGCTGCAAGCACATGTAGTACCGAAACTAAGAATATTCTGTTCTTCTGAAGAAGAATGACTTCTAAGTGCGTCATTTCTAGTTCATATATCAACCAATGGTTACGCCCACGACTGACATTAAAGCCATTAATAATTCTGTGAATCTGTAAATATACTTATTTTTCCGTCGCGTCGGTATCAACTTATGAAAGTGCTAATATACGCCCTATTTTTAGTTATTCAACGGAAAATATATGCCCATACGACATATGACATTGTTCGCAGCGTTATAAATGTCACTGTGGTTTCAAAAATTAACACAGAGTGCATTTGACGTCATAAAATACCAAGGCTTAGTGCGTATATAACAAAGGGACAGTAAGGCAATTTTAGGCTAGTTTGTTAGGTACGATGATGGTTTACGTGCTAGGTTATTGCCTGCACATCTATGTAGGTATGTAGGTTGGAATCCTAAAATGATTTGAAACTTTCAATAAAGACAAATATTGTGATTACACCATGGTACATTTTGTAATATTAGTCCGAACCTACTAGTCGAAAATCTGTTACCTATTATTAACACTACGACACTGTTCCGTTAGCAGCATTTGAGGACTATCCTTTCTTGGGTGTTAGTGTGCGGTTAACTTAGGCGACATTGTCTCAGCATCAATTTTTTTTTACCAAACATGAAACTTGCTAATTGAAAAACATATACTCGTATACGGAGGTTTTATTAGAGGCTTTTTACGTTGTTTTTTTATAGTGTTCATGGCACAGATCTACTGCTGGGCTGAGAGGTCGTGGATTTAATTTTCACGCGTAATTAAATCTAGTATCTGGTTAAGTGTGTATTTATATTATGTAGGTATATTAATTGGGTGATTACCATAACACAAGTCATGCTCAGTAATTTGTATGTATATATTGTAATGATGTTGCGGGGAAATATATGTTTTTTAAATCAAAGCAAATAAAAAAAAATCGTTTTACTTAACGCTAATGACATTTTATTATAGATTATTACATTTTTTTTACTATTCTCCTATTGTTACAGTTAACATACTGATAATTTCATATTCTTGTCGGTGTTAACTAGAGGCGCTGGGTACCGGCTCATGTCACTTAGAATTTCTATTAGGACTGGTTATTTTGGTATCGTTGTGGCATCGCGTCTCATACGACACACTGTAATTTTGATCTGAATTTTTTATAAATTTGTCATTACCACCCGAAGGCGGAAAGACGTGTGAGAGACAAGTTCGTGTTTAATATCATATCTCATCTATATTCGTGTCTTACGAAGTGATTAACTAGTATTTCTTGTAGATTTGGTTGGATATCGGGTTGCTGAAATAGGTTACCAGTCAAAAATTCAAAAATACTTGTTCAATTTAGACCCTGAGCAGGCGCCTATGAACGTGAAAGCTTCTACCGGTTCGAAAAACTAACCCAGTCATCGAGAATAACCGCCAAGAAACTCGATCGGGTTTATCTTTTTATGATACATATTTTGACAATACACAGTTACATTCGTTTTTGGTGGATGCCCAGAGATTGGTGTTATTTCGAGAGGTCACCATCGTCCACATATAGATCCACCCTATAATAGCTTTTAGACATTAAAACCCGCTTGACGTGTTGCTTGGACTTACTATCCGGCAAATCGGTGATGTGCTTAGGGATTTTGTTATAAAATCTAACACTATTACTAATGGTATTGGTCTTAGTGAGGCTGAAACATGGAATGACTAATATTTAATTGTTTCTAGTATTTAAATTACGTTGATAGTTTACTAAATTCAGCTTATCTCAGTTTTTTCGGTATTTAATGTGTGTATTTATGACAAAATTACTGTAGAAAAGAGATAGATTATATTTACTTCAGATAAAAAAGTTTCTCAAGATGAAGTCATGGGCGGCAACTAGTGAACAGCATCACCAACAGTTGGTACTAAGTTCTTTGATTTTTTTTGTTTAATATTATCTGGAATATGTACTCAATTGTAATTATAATTAACTAGCTTTTACACGTGGATTGGCTTGCGTTAATATAGATCTGACCTATCTCTTCGAAGCAGTACTTTTTTCATGATAAAATACATCCGGAGGCGTGTAAGCATCTCAAGCAAAAAAAACCCCATTTATAATATTCCTTAGGACTAAATAAAGAGGCCTTGAAAATTAACATTCTCCTAAAGATTACTACAGACCGTAAACCTTTACCAAGGTGTATAGTCGTTAAAGCTGAAAATAATCATAACATCCAAAAGCATAAAGTTAACTCCAAACCACCAATAACTCAATTAAACTAGGTATACTGTGTTTAAAAATATAAACCAACGCATAATATTAGGAAGTAAAACTGAACTGGACACGCAACACTAAAATAACGTACTATTTTAACACCAGCTATTAATATCCGTTTTAAAGCAGTTATAACGTTATAATGTATACTTGTGGTTGTAAGGAAACGATAAATTTGGATTTTATACCATGCATTGTTTCATGTGAAAAACGTTAATGATGCATGGATAGACAGATCAGTGATTAAAGCGATCGTCTTACCGTGGACGCCGTGCCGGGTGTTGGGGTTCAAATCTCACACAGGATTAATTTAATTGTACGGGTGAAGTTTCTTCGTGACACAAGATTTGAATCATAATACGGGAGTTGTTAAAAAAATCCTCTTGTAGCGTGCTGGCCAGTTATATCTTTGGCACTTTTGAAAGTGAACGACATATTCGATGTCAGACAGTTATATATATTTCCTCGACAGACAAGTCCAATATTGAAAAGTCCGTATTTGATTTTCACATATATATTATATGAACACGCCTCAGAACTCTCATTTTTAACGATACTTTCATTGTATATTAATTGTCATAACAATTTATGGGAAAGTAACGAGGACATATATTTTTCCTCGACAGACAAGTCCAATATTAAAAAGTCCGTGTTTGATTTTCACATATATATTATATGAACACGCCTCAGAACTCTTATTTTTAACGATACTTTCATTGTATGTTATATATTCATTGTCATAACTATTTATGGGAAAGTAACGAGGACATAATATGTTCAAAAACTCGATTAAAGTCCATTAAATCTTAAGATTTATTGATATCATCGACCAATTACTATGGCATTTTAAATACACGTTGTTTATGGATACAAAATAGGATATAAAGTACCTTTAATTCAGAAAAAAATACCGTTTCCGAGGAATGAATGTGAACTAAATCGCGGGAAAAGCTATTATTTAAGAGGTTCGAAAACTAGTTCCAACAAAAAACTTTAAAACCCCTATTAGAAGCGTAAACATACTGCGTTTCGTTTAGCGAACACTTCAGAACTCAGAACATTCTGGAAATACAAAGTGAGAATTAAGGATTCTAGTACTAAATCCAATTTTTATATGAATGCGGAAGCATCTTACAGAGGAACTCTCGTTCTCCCTGGGTCCATTGCATCTGCACAAAACGTAAACTTTACAGAAGTCTGATGAAAAATGTATGTAGTTTAAAGATCTGTACAATTAAGAAACGTTTGTTCTATGCTAGAAGGTCTACCGCTTTCAAATAATTTAAAATATTCAACAAAATATCATTCATATTATTATTATATGTATCTATCTGGCCCGGTGGACGTTTTATACCTAATAATACCTGTTATATACCTAAACCTTCGTCGTAAATCACGCTATCTACTGTTGAAAACCGCATTAGTATCCGTTCAGTTGTTTTTGTGTTTAACAGACAGACAGACGTGGCAGAGGACTTTGATTTGTAATATGTAGTTATAAAACGTTTAAGGACTGCCGTTGTGCGCGCATCACGTAAAAATTTAGATTTTACCGTGTAGATTTCAATGAAATTGCTTAATTTTACTACTAAGATTTTCCTTTAACTATTACATCTTTAAAAAACTACCATTTTATTAGCATGATACGATCAGCGATATATGAATTGGGGCAAGTTGTTTGGTGAGCACACGAAGGAGAGCCGTAGTAAATTGTTAATCGATACTCAAATTGTAAAGCTGGAAAGGTTTGTTTGCTTGTTTGGTTGAACGCGTTAACCTCAGGTACTACTGGTCCGATGAAAAATTATTTCATTGTTACATAGCTCATTTATCGGGGAAGGTTATATATAGGCTATATCATAACGCTAAGACCAATAGGAGCGGAGCACCAGTGAAGAATGTTTGAAAATCGTTTTTTGTCTTTTGAGAGCTTCCGCTACGTTCTTAGCGTTAGCCCAAAGAAAATGCGGATAAAATCGCCAGCTAAAACTAGTTAAGTATATTTTTATTCTTCCCTCAGTAGAGAAAATATATTGTTAAGATAATAAACAAGGCAGACGAAGTCACGAGAATCAACTAGTTATAAATAAAAACAAGTAATCAATCATTTTATATTATTAAACTGAAATATATTATCGAAGTAAATTTTATATTTACGATAATAACCCCGCACGAAACTGTTATTAGTCGTTATTTTGAATTAATTTACGGTTGTTCTAAACGGTAAAATATAAAGTACTGCACAGTAAAGCCACTTAATTGCGTGTAGCATCGTCCCCCCCCCGTGGAAATTACATATTTCAAATGATCCAGGGCCCGGTAATCCCGGAATTACGCATTCTATCACGAAGTCGATCCGAAATAACGTCCCGGGGAATTTTATACACGGCCTTATTTAATTATTCCAACAAAGAGTTATCCATGTCTCGATTAATAAGAATCTGAATGACTGGTTTCCAAGAAGATTGTCATATGAACCAAATCTATACTAATATTAAAAAGATGAAGAGTTTGTTTGCTTGAACGCGCTAATCTCAGGAATTACAGGTCTGATTTGAAAAATTCATTTAGTGTTAGTTAGCTAATTTATTGAGGAAGGCTATGGGCTAAGGTCAATAGAAGCGGATCACCAATGAAGACTGTTTCAAAATCGGTGTTAACGTACCTAATATTTTCATCTTCTATGTAAACGAAGTCGCGAGTTAAAATTAGCGTTAGCCCAAAGTAACTATTCCACGCGGGCGAAGTCACGGGCAGAAGCTAGCACATATATATATTTACTTAGATAGTGGAATAGAATAGAATGGTTCGTTAGATTCGATTTGTGGAATTGCATGCAAGACCTAAGCCGAGGTTCGCTCAATTTGGCACCCTTGCCCTAGTTGCCATTTCGGCCGAATACCTTGTGCATTCGCCACGAAACTCAGTGTAGGTCTCATGGCAGTCCAATCTACAGCTTTATTCAATTCTACCTCTAGTCTAAACATGAAGTTCCTATCATTTTCCATTGTTTAGACATACTAATATGTTTCTAAGCTTACTAAAGCTTTGTATACTCAAAAACAAAAAACACTTTATTCAATTTAGGCCCTAAAAAGGCACTGATGAAGGTCAAAACTACCACCGAGAACGTCAAAACTACCACCGGTTCGGACAAACAACCCCCCAGTCATCGAGAAGAACCGGCAAGAGACTCGATCTGGTTTATCTTTTTAACAAATATATATAATATTTAATATATATTAGATACATGTCACAATTTTTTATTAATGGATGCACATAGATGAGTCAATTCGAGACATGACCATCGTTCACATATTGATCCACTTTATAATAGCCTTTTGACACCAAAACACGCTTGGCGCTTAAATTCGCAATCCGATAACGCAAAACGATAATATCATTTAGGACTTTGTTGTAAAATCTAACACTATTTCCCAAAAAAGCTATTACTGGTTTTACTAAGTCTAAAACATGGGACAACCAGTTTATCACAATTTCTAGTATTTAGATTGTGCTGGTTTTTTACTAAATCTAGGTTTTCAAAGTTCTTGCGGACATACATTAAATTGTCAAGAATGTATTGGGGGGGCAGAGTCAAGATACCGTATTCCTTGAACTTGGTCTTTAAGGATTCGCGTGGTCCCACATTGTAAATTGCTCGAACTGCCCGTTTTTGTCATCCATACCTCATACCATCATACTATAATCTTGAGATGGATTTTATTGGTAAACCCAACATTTCTACTTAGTATAAACTCCCAACGTACCCGTCGATGTTTAAATCATTATGTTATTGTAACAATGCATGTGACTTATGCTTCATTAACAAGAATAGATGTGTGTATATCCTAAAATCGAGTTAACAACATATGCCTACAATTTTGTATGTATTAAATAGGATTTAATACCAAATAAAAATACCTATTACTCTCAAGAACAATAATATAGTATTCGATTAGTTATAAAAGTATCAAGTACTCATAGATCCTTAGATTTTCTCCTACAAAGGTATTTACAAATGTGGTCTCTTATAACAATAGTAGAAACGCGACATAAACGAAACATTTGATGTATTTATTAATTAGAATTTATAATTAACTTCTTCTCATTTTTTTAATAAAAGATACAAAGCAATTTTTCGCTTTAATCACGAGAAATTTCTTGAAAATAACGAATCCCAATATATTTTCAGATCGAAACTCTTTAAAAAAAAAACAACGCACGTCTTCAGCATATACCGTTAATAATTGAGTTACCACGGATCGTGTTTAATAATTTCATAAAAATATATACAAAATATTCATTATAACATAAACATTTAGACAATATATTTCCTATATTGCGCCAACTGCTTTGGCCCATTAACAAAATTTATACAACTTCTAATTACACCATCCACGTTAGTCGTTCTTATGTCAACGGGATAAGGTTTATATTTCTATGACTGTAGATTTAATCTTCTGGTAATATGGTGATTCGATTCGCGTATGGGAGATTAGTATCACATGTGTTTGGATTTTAGGTTATTTTGAACGCATGTGGAGGCATCATTATTGTTTAATTGGAGCAAAATGTGTATTTATTTTAGAGAGAAGAATTTTTATTATTTAGATGTCTACGGCATACGTCGTCGTGGACCATATTTCAATTAATTATTTTGTTATGTTAAATAGAAAAATATACATTATAAATTTATTTTTAAACTAGTTGGTGCTTGCGACTTTGGTCTTGAGCAACTGGTTTTATCGTTTCATAGAAAATATTTTTATATCTGAGGTAATTCTGTGCTGTTTTAATTATAATTTTGTAATTATATTCAAGGTCTTTTTTTACATCATAAGAGGCAAACGAACAGGTGGGTCACCTGATGTTAAGTGATCACCACCATTCATAGACACTTGCAGGACCAGAGGAGTCGCAAGTGCGTTGCCAGCCTGTGCTTGGGAGAAGGGGGACTGGGAAAATGGGAAGGGGAAGGGGAGTTGGGTATCCGGCGCTCTCACTGACCGAACGAAACGCAACAATGCAAGCACTGTTACTTCACGTCGGTGTTCTGTGATAGGGTGGTATTATCACGAGTGATCCGACCCATTCATGCTGAAGTCAGTAATAGCTTCAGCGTGACTCTAGGTCATAGTCATAGTCTCATAGTCTGGAAAGATTTCTATCTACTTGTAAAAGTTTTATCAAAGTCTGTACATCCGTTTCGAAGTTTCATTATGAAAACCCACAAATAATCTAGTTTTATTTACATGGTTAAAATTTGAATGACAAACCTATATTTACAATAATATTTTTACTTTACTATGCAAGCGTATTTTGTATTGTTTGTTAAAATAAATAATCATATTTTAGAGTAATAGATATTCTTTAAATATACTTAGTTAATATCAATGCTTACTAGTTGTCATGGCAAATGATTAAACTGTACACTGTACAAAAATTGATGGATTATAGTGTAATCCAATTATAGTAAAATGGTTAACAAAAAACTTTCTCCAAGAAAAATGAGTGCGTGTAACCGTCACACGCGATTGAAGCAAAATATCTTTGGCGAATTAGCTGATAGATGGCATTACAGATAATAAAGCTTTGATTTAATCTGTTACTTACATTGAAACCAGATGACAGCACGGTCGCGCTCTCATATATACATAATTAATTCTATTGTATGATTTTTTTTATTATTTAAAAAAAAAAAATCTTTTTTTATTTTAGATTAATTTGTTTATAAACTATTTATTGACAAAATCAAAAATATTTAAAAACCGGATGGTACAGAAACGTGACGCCATATTGCCGCAACGCACTTCCGTTACATTGTCGCCCAGTTACCTCCTAGTCGCACCTATAGAAGATTTACTTCAAAAACTCGTTGATATTTCATGTTAATCGGTCACAAAGTATTGGGAGTTTACTAATTCCTGATATTTCACATCGATTTATATCTACTAATGGTCATTCAGTGATTGAAAGAACTGTTTCCAAATGTATTTCTTGATACTAAAGCTCTGTAATAGCTGGAATACAAACATTAAATAAAGAAAATCGGTTGGTAAACATTATTTACATACAGACGTATTAATAGATTGTAAATTTACCTAAAAAAACATATAATATTACCTGAACTAATCTAATGTAGGTAGGTATATCAAGTTTTGGTTTTACGGCCTCATAAAATCATCGTATTCAAAATATTAGTAGATATGTAACTATCGAGAGTAATTTCATGTAATCTGGTAGTCCAAACTCATGTTCCGGGTTGCGGTCAGCCGAAACCACCAAGACTCGCCCCAATTGCCCCTTTATTATGTGGACGGGGCAACGGCAGCTACCGCGATTTACCTACGGAACCCCTGCAGCGTGTGGTTTCGGTGCATTTATATGAACCATTATATATTCATAACATCATTAGGAATTCTGTCCATTTTATAAATTCTTACTGCGCAGCTATACAACTATGTTACCGTAAAACTCGAAAACCGGTAATTTTCAAATTATCTAGTTAACATGCAAATTAATTGAATCTAGAAACATTCACATTTTACGGTTCGCGTTTATTTTTATCGCAAGCCCAACATAACCTAACCACGGGTATAGTAATGGGGCATGATAAAAGTTTTAAGAATTAACCGAAGTATATTAACACCCTTAAAATGAGAAATGATCATTTTTGGTACTAACAGATTACTCTAGTTATTGTATACTAGCCGACCCGTGCCCACTTCGTTGGGCGGTAATACGTAAGCGTGGAATGGTTATTTTGTACTAAAACGCAGCGGAAGCTCTGAAAAGGAAAAAAATACCCCGATTTTGCAACATTCTTCATTGCTGCTCCGCTCCTATGAGTCTTAGCGTGATGATATATATCCTATAACACTCACAAATAATGTGGTTTTCTATTGATAAAGGAATTTTCAAAATCAGCTTAGTAGTTCCTGAGATTACCCCCTACAACGTCACAAACTCACAAACTTTACCTCTTTATAATATTAGTATAGATATTGCCCAGATATCTGTTGAATGAGTGATTTATGAACTTAAGCGGTAACATCTATATTAATAAAGAGTACCGATAAATTCACTAATCTCGGAAGCTGTTGGTTTGATTAGATTTTTGTGTGTTTTTATGGCTTCGAAGCTATATAATTTCAACTGAGGAATGAGGCAAAGATTTAATGTCTACAAATACATGGGGTACAACGAATCATATATAGTTATACGATAAGTAATAAAATTAATTGTAGTTTTAATATATTTCCAATGGATTAACTTACATTACTACCTTTCCTATTCATAAAACCGTATTAGATCGTAATATTAACTACTAGCCGACCCGTGCCCACTTCGTTGGGCGGTAATAGGCATTATCAAGCTACAAATCAATCATATATCTCTCATCGTTCGTAAGAAACGTTTTCGTTCGACCATTTTTTATTACATATTACCCCTTACAAGCTCCCAAACTTTACCTCTTTATAATATTAGTATAGATAAGTTAATAGCTTCTGCCTGTGACTTCGTACGCGTGGAATAGTTATTCTAGGCTAAGACTCAGCGGAAGTTCTCAAAAGAAAACTACCACGATATTAAAACAATTTTCATTGTTGCTCCGCTCCTATTGGTCTTAGCGTGATGATATATAGCCTATGACACTTATAAATAACGTGGCTTTCTATTGATAAAAGAATTTACAAAATCGGTTTAGTAGTTCCTGCTATTACCCCCTACAACGTCACAACGTCACAAACTTTACCTCTTTATAATATTAGTATAGATGAGAAAATTATACGCATATATAATAATAGCGGGCCCGGCGGACGTTGTCCTGCCCTGATAAAAAAAACACCTTGATAAATATACCTAAACTTTATGAATCACTTTATCCAAAAAACACATGAAAATCCGTTCAGTAGTTTTTGAGTCTATCGCGAACAGAAAGACAGACGTACGACTTCGTTTTATTATATATAGTGATTATAATTTAAAATCGTAGCAACTAAAGGCAGACAATAAAATAATGATAAGATTTTAAAAGTATTTTTATGTGAAAAGATTTTCTTATAAAAATCGTATCGCTGTATAAAAAGACGCCGCGTAAGTATCTGCAAATTTGATTCATTGTAAAGTCACGATAACTTCATTTTCTATTTTAATAAAATTCACCTTCGGGTAACTTCACATTTAATTTTCATAAAGTTTTCGCTGATTTTAGACGTGTCTGACATTTAGAGACAAGATGTCACGGGCGTTTATAGAACGCGGTCACATCATACGACCTGTTGGCAAAGTTACGCTCCAGTGTGAGTTATATCGGCTGCGTTGAATCGCAGACCTATTCGAAATGCATCAACTTCGATTCTAATAAATCGAATTCCATTAACAATGTGAACGATCTTGAATGCTCTTAAATCTTTAAGTAGGTGCTTTATATTATTTTATGAGTGATTTTTTTTGTTTTATAGAAATTGGATGTAATATTTTTATTCAATCTCATTTGCGCTCGACTGTAGATTGTTAAGACATGATTCAGTATTTTTTATTGTTATTATTTTTAAATCTAATTTCGTAAATGATTTTTGATTTTCTTTAAATTTGCTGTAGATAGCGTTGTTCTTAACTTGACCTGTGTTTTTTTATTACCTTAGTGAATTATGACCTACTTTAAATAGTGTTCATTCGAAAAAAATAAGTCGAGGGAATCATAAGGACAGCCGACATAAGTGAATACTCAAAACAATAAAATAAATGTATTCTCTTTTAATTTTCTTTATTAATTATAGTGTGAATTATAATATTTAAACTTTAGTCATTTGTATATTGAACTGGAACATTAGTCTGGTTTTCACATCCATGGCCACTCGGAGCAATAATTATATACATCTTTATAAAGTTTATTGAACACTCAAACATATGATGGGCAGCACAAACTCGATACAAGATATTTCAGTATTACGTGTACACAGGCAGCTATACTACACCCTCGTCTGACGTAAGCCGCGCTAGCGCATTACGATCGGTCACTCTTACTGGCATGTCAACACGAGAAATTAGAAATTTATCTTCTGCCAAAAAAATACCACTCGACGCGCCCAAAGATGTTTTCACTTCAAAAACTGAATTAGCAAAATTACATCCTTATTTCTACAATATAACCTACATACAAACACTAATTAGATTTATTTAATGTATTAAAAGAAGGTGTATTGTTATATAATCGTAACATATGCCTATCCCATTAATAATAACCAAACGTTATCATCATCTTCTTACCCCTTATGCCACCTATGTACGAGAAATTAGAAATTTATCTTCTGCCAAAAAAATACCACTCGACGCGCCCAAAGATGTTTTCACTTCAAAAACTGAATTAGCAAAATTACATCCTTATTTCTACAATATAACCTACATACAAACACTAATTAGATTTATTTAATGTATTAAGGAAGGTGTACTATTATATAATCGTGACATATACCTACCAGATTAATAATAACCAAACGTCATAATCATCTTCTTACCCCTTATCCCACCTAAGTAGGGTCGACACAACATGTTTTCTTTTTCCACTCTTGCCTATCAGATGTCATCTCAATATTCACACATTTTACACACATCATTTTTCACACAATCTATCCATACCTTTTTCGGTCTTCCTGTACTCTTATATCCATCGAACATCATACTCAAAGCTTTTCTAGTTACATGATCTCCACCTCTCCTCATGACATGCCCATACCATTCTAACCTATTACTCCTTAACTTCTCTGTCACTGGTGCTATTTTCAAACTTCCTCTGATATATTCATTCCTAATCTTATACATTCTAGTTACACCACACCACCTTAACATTCGCATCTCTGCCACAAGTAGTTTTCTCCGCATCCGTCTCTCTCGTCGCCCAGCACTCAGATGCGTATAACATGACTGGTCTTATAACAGCTTTATACATATTCCCCTTGAGTTTCAAGGGCATTCGTGGGACCCAAGCTACACCAGACACCTTTCGCCATTTCATCCACCCTGCATTTACCCTATTCCTCACGTCCTTGTCAATAATAACCAAACATATCGTCGATAAAATCCAGTGTGTCTTTTTCACTAAATCTCCAATAACATAATGTAAATTTAAACAGGAGAATGGAAAAACAAAGTTTAAAAATACTGAGTCATGTAAACCGTAGTCGATGGCGCAGAACTTGCCAGAGATAATTAAAGTAGATATAAAATAGAATATTCGATGTATCCCGCCAATATCCGCTGATGGGAGGGAAGGCCGGCCATTTTGTTTCGTTGTATTTCATATGAATTCATTTTTATATACTGTTTATCTAGGTATGTGATACTGTTTCAGTGTTTTATTTCAAATATGGTATGCATATCCTATGTACATATTTCGTGATTACTGTTCTTATATTAATGGTAATAAAAACAATGTGCGATGTGATGCCAGGTGACATTTTTTTTTTATTTATTTATCTCATCTTTATTGTCCGTAATTGAATATACATCTAGTTGAATGCCTATTATTGGGTCAGTACAAAGCGCAACCTTATATGTGACAGTAATTTCTTCGAGGTAGAAAACCTTTGCAATGGATTTTTCCAGAGAAAAAAATTAGGGGTGATTCGCAATATTTATATTACCCTAAATTTTTTATACAAAAGATACTTAAATTCTAGATTTTATATTTATCATTCCATAATGTATCTAAAGGACAAAATTAAATGTATGTTATATTTAGATTAAAAATAATTTGAATAAAATAATAAAACTAAGTTTTTTTTTAAGTTATACTTCTTTTGGCGTGTTAGGGAAAAATGATGAGAGTAAATTTTTAGCTGAGGTTAGCTATAATCAACATTTTGTTTCTTTGTATTTGTTGTTTGTATTTCTTTGTATTAAAACTTTCAATATATTAAATAACTTTCTTCTATTGTTAGTGTTGTTTTAGTCTACAAATGTAGAATAAGGCGAAAAATAAAATTTTTGAAAAGATTGTCATCTTGTTACGCCGAAGAAGTATAACTTCTAACGCGTCTACATAAATAAGTACATACCCACATTTTTTTAAATCTATTCCACGTGCCGTCTGTTCAATCTTCAATGAACTATAATTGATTTTTAAGTACCTACCAACAAAAAAACACTGCGATCTGTTAAATTTACCAAAATATTTTTTTGTAGGCAATATTCTGGAGAAATAATTCTGAAAGATGCCTTATAATATTTATCTTCGTAAAATATGGTGGAGTATTTGATACATATTTATTACTAGTATAAATAACTTTAAAAATCCTGGAATTTATAAGATTCTAAAGAGTGATTATTTTAAATTATATTAAATAATTTAAAATGTAGTCTCCCCTAATCTACTCTTATCTAATCTATACCTATTTTCAATAGACTATTTCGATCTTAATAAAATATCTGTGTATATATTTTCAAAACAAAGAAGGTAAATACTAAATAAATGTATTTTTATTTTAATAAGGCTATTTAGAGATTAGAAACCAGAAAAGAATAATCGATATTGACAGATGTATTACAGATTTAAGGATTAATTCACATATAATCCGAATGTGTTCTAAAATCAAGGGTTAATCAAACAAGACTGCATAGTACCAAGTCTTGTAACTTCGAGATAATGTTTAACGGGTTAGACATAATCTGAACGGATTATATTACGGAGAGCTGTGTGGTAGGCAGATCCCCACAAACCAGAACAATCGACAATCACGCACACAATCAAAGAAACATGGGGGTAGTCGAACAAATGTAAGTAAAGTGGCAATAACCCACGGAGCACGAGTCGACATGTGGCGTTCGCGATCTGTCACTCGCTTGATTAATGAACCTCCCACACCCTCTCGAGCCCTCCGAGCGTTGACGTCACACTATTGGCGAAGCTATAAATCTATTTTTTCTTTACTCACGAACCGAGTAATGAGGTTTTAATCACTGGCCAAAAATAACCTATAAAGTAAATACAGACGAGGGTCATTAAGCAAGTGGCTGATTTATCGAAACTCTATTGTAATCTTATTTTCACTCCTCTCTTCATTACAAGAAAGTTAGTGCGGTCATCACAGTCTTTGCAATAATTCTAATCCTCTATGTAATGCATTTTGTAGGTAAATTACATTTACATCTCTTACATTTGTTTTGTGACTTGGGTGGTATGTCTAGTTTTTCTCCTAGCCTTAAATGGTGTATCCTTACCAGCCTGCTCTAATTTTCGGTATCTCGGTTCATTGATACAAAGCGACGGTGGCATTGATAAAGGCGTGAGGAATAGAATAAATGCAGGATGGATGAAATGGCAAAATGTGTCTGGGGTACCTTATGATCCACGGATGTCTTTGAAACTCAAGGGGAAGGTTTATAAAGCTATGATAAGATTAGTCATGCTGTATGCATCTGAGTGCTGGGCTACGAAAGTGACGGATGAGAGAAAATTACATATGGCAGATATGCGAATATTAAGGTGGATGTGTGGTGTGAATAGAATGGATAAAATTAAGAATGAGTGTATCAGAGGAAGTTTGAAAATAGCTCCCGTGACGCAGAAGTTAAGGAGTAATAGGCTAGTACGGTATGGGCATGTCATGAGAAGAGATGGAGACCATGTAACTAGAAAAGCTTTTAGTATGATGGCCGATGGATATAAGAGTACAGGATACAGACGAGGGTCATTAAGCAAGTGGCTGCTTTATCGAAACTCTATTGTAAGCTTATTTTCACTCCTCTCTTTATTACATGAATGTTAGCAGCACATCACAGCAATAATTCTATTCCTTTATGTATTGCACCTCGTATATTTAAGGATAGATTTTTGATTCATTAAAGTTGGATGAGCAATTCATCTTGCGTTAATCAAAGTTTATAACTTATGTTAAATAAAAGCGAAAATATCTTGTAATCAAATTACAAATTAAAATTTCACAATGAAAGTCAAACAAAGAGGTAACCCTTTAAATAAGTAGATAAGGAAAGGACCTTGAAAATAAGAAAAAAGTAAATTGTAATTTCTTTGTATTATGATTTTTTGTACCTTGTGTTTTTAGATAATATTCTAATAAAAAATTGTTATCTTGTATAAATATATAGTGGCATCGTTTTCAAACAAAACTGTAATTTAATTAATAATTTTCCCAGTATAAAAAGGCAAATAATATTAACGGGAAAGAAATCTTCATTGAAAATATAGCTTATCGCATCTAGTAGGACTCGTTTTTCGCTCTTACTTATTCCCGTGCCCTATCAGATCGTGAAGGACCCAACCTTCCATTTTGATGTCGGGTTTTCAAATTTACTTAATTATAAGGCGGAATCGTTTTGGCACCTCGTACCCTTATCCATATTATGATTTCGACGTATATAGCTGTTTTATATAATAAATCTTTACTTATATATTGAAGTAATTATATAATATAAATAATTTTGTTTGTAAAATCAATTTTTTGCTTTTGAATATTAAACAAGGAGCGATTCCAGGTTGTTTTAAAGTTGAAAGGTATAATTAATAAAAGTAATTATAAAATTAATTATGAATGAAGACAATCTGTCTGTTTATCAAACTTCTCGCGTCACTCAAAAACGACTGGAAAGTTTTTTATGTCATAGCTGGCAAACGAACAGTTGGGTCACCTGATGTTAAGTGATCACCACCGTCCATAGACACTAACAGCACCAGGGGAGTCGAAATTGCGTTACCAGCCTGTGTTTGGGGAAAAGGGAGGAAGGAGGGTCGTCGCTCTCACTGACCGAACGAAACGCAACAATGCAAGCACTGTTACTTCACGTCGGTATTCTGTGAGAGGGTTGTAGTACCCCGGGCGAGCTGACCCACTCATGGTGAAACCCGTAATAGATTCAGCGTGTGTCTACCACCTACAAAAAGCACTATACTATAAGCACTACGCGTTCAGCGATGTATTTTTGCCGTGAAGAAATACCAGTGTGGTGCTTATGTTCTTCCTTTTAAAGTATATTGTTAAGATAACCACGCAAACGAAGTCGCTGATATCAGGTAGTTATGCAATATTATAATATAATGAATTATATTGTTGTCAATAATTCAATCAACAATACGTTGTTTTACATCCTATTGGTATATATAACGATGATACGTTGATATGAATATACATTACTCGTATCGTTACTTTGAGTTTTGGAAACGAAAAATGTTCTCTCTTTCATACCTATTATTTGCTACGTAGTGCTTGAATATTCGCACGTTGCGATAACACACTCCGACGATATTCATTGTCAATAATAATGGCGAATAATTAAAAATCAACAGCATAATAATTGTGTCCTTATCCAATGTGTAGAAATAACGTATTATATTGTTATTTATTGTATTAATAATCATCTTAATTTAATACTAAGTTAATATTACGGTAAACAATTTATATATAAAAAAAATTATAAACATTATTCTGAAGCTTTACTCATGATGGCTTCAGGTGAATATCACATTTCAAGGGTCCACATGATGCTAATTTCCATTTGCTAACCCTTTTCCACTCCACTAACCTATAACCTTTGCATTATTTGACTTCCATACCTTTGTAAAGCTAAAAAGGTTAACGTATAAAATAAACGAATAGAAATTCACCTATATTAATTTAAGGTTACTAAGTACTCGATGAATTCGTAGTTAAATAGAGCAAGTTCTGTCAAAATGTAAGCGACGTTACGTACCAATGCTAAAAAAAGAAACAGTATGCCATGTTCAGGTTTTATATTGTTAATGTACTGAAGTTTTTTCATGCTTATATTATCTACACTGTGTGTTAATTCTTATTTTTTATATTTTTGCATTATGCAATATGGTCCAAGAGAAGGTACTCGAAAAAATAATCGATTTTTGCTATTCAGTCAGGTTACATTTATCTTTTCAACAATGGCAGTTTTTTTGGCAACGATTCAGGATGTTAAATAAAATATTGTATATTTTTGCTATTCAGTCAGGTTACATTTATCTTTTCAACAATGGCAGTTTTTTTGGCAACGATTCAGGATGTTAAATAAAATATTGTATAATTCAATGTGAAAAAGTTATAACCTATTTTCCAATCAGAGAACATTCCTAATTATAAGTTTATAGATTTTATCAAGTATAAATACACTAACTGTGCTCTGCGGTTGCATGAGCGTTTAATTTTCGACCCTCGACTGCGAAACCTCACGCTACTTCATAAAGTTTAGCGATGTTTAATTTTGTATGGTAATTACTCTTGTCCTAAATAACATAGCATGATGTTAAATATATATATGTTTTTTTTAGTAATTAGACTGTGTGATTAGGATAAAGGATCTTATTTATAATCTGACTGATGCTGCCAGATATTAGCGCATTCAAACGTACAAAAATCAATCTACATTTAATTTTAAATTTTGTATTGACTTGCAAAGATAAATTTTCAATCAGTATCAAAAGACTAGCATCGATTTTTATAAGGGCAATGCCCTGTTCTCCTTTTTTTTTCAATCAAGTGGCGGTTTTTTTGTAAAGCAGCTTTTAATGTCAAAAGGCTATTATAGAGTGGATCAATATGTGAACGATGATGATGTCTGGAATTGACTCATCTCTGTGCATCCATTAAAAACGATTGTGACATTTACTATTATATATAATATATTATTATTGTAAATATTATATATATTTGTTAAAAAGATAAACCAAATCGAGTTT
>MU160625.1:0-49928 GCA_015888305.1 Antheraea pernyi | reverse complement strand
CCAATAACATAATGTAAATTTAAACAGGAGAATGGAAAAACAAAGTTTAAAAATACTGAGTCATGTAAACCGTAGTCGATGGCGCAGAACTTGCCAGAGATAATTAAAGTAGATATAAAATAGAATATTCGATGTATCCCGCCAATATCCGCTGATGGGAGGGAAGGCCGGCCATTTTGTTTCGTTGTATTTCATATGAATTCATTTTTATATACTGTTTATCTAGGTATGTGATACTGTTTCAGTGTTTTATTTCAAATATGGTATGCATATCCTATGTACATATTTCGTGATTACTGTTCTTATATTAATGGTAATAAAAACAATGTGCGATGTGATGCCAGGTGACATTTTTTTTTTATTTATTTATCTCATCTTTATTGTCCGTAATTGAATATACATCTAGTTGAATGCCTATTATTGGGTCAGTACAAAGCGCAACCTTATATGTGACAGTAATTTCTTCGAGGTAGAAAACCTTTGCAATGGATTTTTCCAGAGAAAAAAATTAGGGGTGATTCGCAATATTTATATTACCCTAAATTTTTTATACAAAAGATACTTAAATTCTAGATTTTATATTTATCATTCCATAATGTATCTAAAGGACAAAATTAAATGTATGTTATATTTAGATTAAAAATAATTTGAATAAAATAATAAAACTAAGTTTTTTTTTAAGTTATACTTCTTTTGGCGTGTTAGGGAAAAATGATGAGAGTAAATTTTTAGCTGAGGTTAGCTATAATCAACATTTTGTTTCTTTGTATTTGTTGTTTGTATTTCTTTGTATTAAAACTTTCAATATATTAAATAACTTTCTTCTATTGTTAGTGTTGTTTTAGTCTACAAATGTAGAATAAGGCGAAAAATAAAATTTTTGAAAAGATTGTCATCTTGTTACGCCGAAGAAGTATAACTTCTAACGCGTCTACATAAATAAGTACATACCCACATTTTTTTAAATCTATTCCACGTGCCGTCTGTTCAATCTTCAATGAACTATAATTGATTTTTAAGTACCTACCAACAAAAAAACACTGCGATCTGTTAAATTTACCAAAATATTTTTTTGTAGGCAATATTCTGGAGAAATAATTCTGAAAGATGCCTTATAATATTTATCTTCGTAAAATATGGTGGAGTATTTGATACATATTTATTACTAGTATAAATAACTTTAAAAATCCTGGAATTTATAAGATTCTAAAGAGTGATTATTTTAAATTATATTAAATAATTTAAAATGTAGTCTCCCCTAATCTACTCTTATCTAATCTATACCTATTTTCAATAGACTATTTCGATCTTAATAAAATATCTGTGTATATATTTTCAAAACAAAGAAGGTAAATACTAAATAAATGTATTTTTATTTTAATAAGGCTATTTAGAGATTAGAAACCAGAAAAGAATAATCGATATTGACAGATGTATTACAGATTTAAGGATTAATTCACATATAATCCGAAAGTGTTCTAAAATCAAGGGTTAATCAAACAAGACTGCATAGTACCAAGTCTTGTAACTTCGAGATAATGTTTAACGGGTTAGACATAATCTGAACGGATTATATTACGGAGAGCTGTGTGGTAGGCAGATCCCCACAAACCAGAACAATCGACAATCACGCACACAATCAAAGAAACATGGGGGTAGTCGAACAAATGTAAGTAAAGTGGCAATAACCCACGGAGCACGAGTCGACATGTGGCGTTCGCGATCTGTCACTCGCTTGATTAATGAACCTCCCACACCCTCTCGAGCCCTCCGAGCGTTGACGTCACACTATTGGCGAAGCTATAAATCTATTTTTTCTTTACTCACGAACCGAGTAATGAGGTTTTAATCACTGGCCAAAAATAACCTATAAAGTAAATACAGACGAGGGTCATTAAGCAAGTGGCTGCTTTATCGAAACTCTATTGTAAGCTTATTTTCACTCCTCTCTTTATTACATGAATGTTAGCAGCACATCACAGCAATAATTCTATTCCTTTATGTATTGCACCTCGTATATTTAAGGATAGATTTTTGATTCATAAAAGTTAGATGAGCAATTCAACTTGCGTAAATCAAAGCTTATAACTTTTATTAAATAAGTATATATGTTATTACATTGCTTAAAAAGTATTTAATAACATTACCTTAACTATTTTCGAAAATATCTTGTAATCAAATTACAAATTAAAATTTCACAATGAAAGTCAAACAAAGAGGTAACCCTTTAAATAAGTAGATAAGGAAAGGACCTTGAAAATAAGAAAAAAGTAAATTGTAATTTCTTTGTATTATGATTTTTTGTACCTTGTGTTTTTAGATAATATTCTAATAAAAAATTGTTATCTTGTATAAATATATAGTGGCATCGTTTTCAAACAAAACTGTAATTTAATTAATAATTTTCCCAGTATAAAAAGGCAAATAATATTAACGGGAAAGAAATCTTCATTGAAAATATAGCTTATCGCATCTAGTAGGACTCGTTTTTCGCTCTTACTTATTCCCGTGCCCTATCAGATCGTGAAGGACCCAACCTTCCATTTTGATGTCGGGTTTTCAAATTTACTTAATTATAAGGCGGAATCGTTTTGGCACCTCGTACCCTTATCCATATTATGATTTCGACGTATATAGCTGTTTTATATAATAAATCTTTACTTATATATTGAAGTAATTATATAATATAAATAATTTTGTTTGTAAAATCAATTTTTTGCTTTTGAATATTAAACAAGGAGCGATTCCAGGTTGTTTTAAAGTTGAAAGGTATAATTAATAAAAGTAATTATAAAATTAATTATGAATGAAGACAATCTGTCTGTTTATCAAACTTCTCGCGTCACTCAAAAACGACTGGAAAGTTTTTTATGTCATAGCTGGCAAACGAACACCTTGGTTGGGTCACCTGATGTTAAGTGATCACCACCGTCCATAGACACTAACAGCACCAGGGGAGTCGAAAGTGCGTTATTAGCCTGTGTTTGGGGAAAAGGGAGGAAGGAGGGTCGTCGCTCTCACTGACCGAACGAAACGCAACAATGCAAGCACTGTTACTTCACGTCGGTATTCTGTGAGAGGGTTGTAGTACCCCGGGCGAGCTGACCCACTCATGGTGAAACCCGTAATAGATTCAGCGTGTGTCTACCACCTACAAAAAGCACTATACTATAAGCACTACGCGTTCAGCGATGTATTTTTGCCGTGGAGAAATAGCAGTGTGTTGCTTGTTCTTCCTTTTAAAGTATATTGTTAAGATAACCACGCAAACGAAGTCGCTGATATCAGCTAGTTATTTAATATTATAATATAATGAATTATATTGTTGTCAATAATTCAATCAACAATACGTTATTTTACATCCTATTGGTATATGTAACTATGATACGTTGATATGAATATACATTACTCGTATCGTTACTTTGAGTTTTGGAAACGAAAAATGTTCTCTCTTTCATACCTATTATTTGCTACGTAGTGCTTGAATATTCGCACGTTGCGATAACACACTCCGACGATATTCATTGTCAATAATAATGGCGAATAATTAAAAATCAACAGCATAATAATTGTGTCCTTATCCAATGTGTAGAAATAACGTATTATATTGTTATGTATTGTATTAATAATCATCTTAATTTAATACTAAGTTAATATTACTGTAAACAATCTATATGTAAAAAAATTATAAACATTATTCTGAAGCTTTACTCATGATGGCTTCAGGTGAATATCACATTTCAAGGGTCCACATGATGCTAATTTCCATTTGCTAACCCTTTTCCACTCCACTAACCTATAACCTTTGCATTATTTGACTTCCATACCTTTGTAAAGCTAAAAAGGTTAACGTATAAAATAAACGAATAGAAATTCACCTATATTAATTTAAGGTTACTAAGTACTCGATGAATTCGTAGTTAAATAGAGCAAGTTCTGTCAAAATGTAAGCGACGTTACGTACCAATGCTAAAAAAAGAAACAGTATGCCATGTTCAGGTTTTATATTGTTAATGTACTGAAGTTTTTTCATGCTTATATTATCTACACTGTGTGTTAATTCTTATTTTTTATATTTTTGCATTATGCAATATGGTCCAAGAGAAGGTACTCGAAAAAATAATCGATTTTTGCTATTCAGTCAGGTTACATTTATCTTTTCAACAATGGCAGTTTTTTTGGCAACGATTCAGGATGTTAAATAAAATATTGTATATCTAAGAACGTTCTAGGGTGAATATTAATATGTTGAATTAACCCTCTTTTGCATTTAGCACGCGATATAGATATTATAAAATGTATTTTTATTCAATGTGAAAAAGTTGTAACCTACTTTCCAATCAGAAAGTATGCCATGTTCAGGTTTTATATTGTTAACGTACTGATGTTTTTTCATGATTATGTTACCTATTCCCATACATACTGTGTGCCAATTCTTTTTTTTAAATATATTTTTGTATCACGTAATATGCTCTAAGAGAAAGTACCCGAAAAAATAATCGATCTTTGCTATTCATCAGGTTATATTTATCTTTTCAACAATGGCAGTTTTTTTGGCAACGATTCAGGATTTTAATGACTTTAAATAGAATTTTGTATATCTAAGCACGTTCTATGGTGAATATTAATATGTCGCATTCCAAATGAAAAAAGAACGCATATGAATTAACCCTATCAAAGTTTTGCATATTATAAAATGTACTTTTATTCAATGTGAAAAAGTTATAACCTATTTTCCAATCAGAGAACATTCCTAATTATAAGTTTATAGATTTTATCAAGTATAAATACACTAACTGTGCTCTGCGGTTGCATGAGCGTTTAATTTTCGACCCTCGACTGCGAAACCTCACGCTACTTCATAAAGTTTAGCGATGTTTAATTTTGTATGGTAATTACTCTTGTCCTAAATAACATAGCATGATGTTAAATATATATATGTTTTTTTTAGTAATTAGACTGTGTGATTAGGATAAAGGATCTTATTTATAATCTGACTGATGCTGCCAGATATTAGCGCATTCAAACGTACAAAAATCAATCTACATTTAATTTTAAATTTTGTATTGACTTGCAAAGATAAATTTTCAATCAGTATCAAAAGACTAGCATCGATTTTTATAAGGGCAATGCCCTGTTCTCCTTTTTTTTTCAATCAAGTGGCGGTTTTTTTGTAAAGCAGCAATATGTCGCATTCCAAATGAAAAAAGAACGCATATGAATTAACCCTATCAAAGTTTTGCATATTATAAAATGTACTTTTATTCAATGTGAAAAAGTTATAACCTATTTTCCAATCAGAGAACATTCCTAATTATAAGTTTATAGATTTTATCAAGTATAAATACACTAACTGTGCTCTACGGTTGCATGAGCGTTTAATTTTCGACCCTCGACTGCGAAACCTCACGCTACTTCATAAAGTTTAGCGATGTTTAATTTTGTATGGTAATTACTCTTGTCCTAAATATCGTAGCATGGTGGTTAATAACATTTTTTTTTGTAATTAGACTGTGTGATTAGGATAAAGGGTCTTATTCATAATTTGACTGATGCTTCCACATATTAGCGCATTCAAATATACAAAAATCAATGTACATACATATTTTTTATATTCTATTGAACTCCAAAGAAAAATCTTCAATCAGTATCAAAAGACTCGCATCGATTTTTATAAGGGCAATGTCCTGTTCTCCTTTTTTTTCTTTCTCCAAATTTCTTGATTGATATAGAGCTCATTTTGAGTTTACCTTCGATGTTCATTTACCTTCAGTTATATAAGTGCCCTACTGTCGAATCTCTATATAGAGGACATACCTTCGACATACATAATTATAAATACCCGTACAAATCCTTGATTGCTCTTGGGTTAATTAAATTAGGATTCCGTGTTTGTTTAGGCCTATCGGTTTATCGAGTGACCCCTCACCGACCTTGGCAATCCCAGAACTTAATGGGTCAAATCTTTTGTACGATAGATAGACTTATTCTACATTGATAATGATATAAGGTTACACAGTATTTTTATTGTTTTCCTGTTACTCCTTCTGTGTCACGTTCTGTATGTAATAATCATTGAAACTAGCACGAACGTTATATTTAATGTTCTTCATAAGAGGGTATAAATAAAGCGGTCATTAAAGCTTAATTCATTTGTATTCGTGGTTAATTATATAGGGTGCATTTTAAGCATTAGTTTGTGCCTTTGCCCAATGTCTGATGTCTGAAGGTCACTAACTTTATTTATCTCTAGTAACCGCAGCCACTTATATATATTATTATTATAAATTATGGCACTGTATATTATCTTCATGTAACTTATGTTAATGTGACACGCATTGAGTTAGATCTCTAGGGACAGGATTTTTCCTATCCTACTTTGCACTTAATATTGACGTGAAACATTTATAGCGGCGGATCAGACTGACTGTTGGCGTGGCGACGCGTTGCCACCATTGTGCCTTTGACTAATGTCTCATGTAGGGTGTCTGAAGGTCACTAACTTTATTTATCTCTAGTAACCGCAGCCACTTATATATATATTATTATAAATTATGGCACTGTATATTATCTTCATGTAACTTATATTTATGTAACACACATTGTGTTAGCTCTCTAGTGACAGGATTTTTCCATCCTACTTGATACTTAATATTGTTGTGAAACATTTATAGCGGCGGATCAGACCGACTGTTGGCGTGGCTACGCGTTGCCACCACATGCGTTGCCACGCTGTATGATTTTGAATTTTTTACGTTTGTATTTAATTTATATAAATGTGTATTAAATAAAAAGTTATGTTTTCTCGAAAAAAATCTTAATATTTTAATTTTGATTATGCCATATTTATTTCCAGTCGTAAACTATCCTTTTATGCATGTATAAAATAATTGCGATGGTTCACATCTGGCAGGCGTCCCGCGACGGATCACATTTTTTTAAATGTCCTGGCCAAATTAAACATAACCCTTTTAAATAAAAACATATATGGTATTCTGATGTGTAAGCTAATATTATTGTACAATTTCAATAATATCCGTTCACTAGTTTTTGTGTTAAGAATGGACAAACATCCTACCGTATTTACTTTCTGGATTATAATATTATTAGAATGAAATTCTTAACGAGCGATAAGATATTGAAGTGGAGACGAACTATTAATAACTATTCTAGAATGCTATAAAGGTTTAATGCAAATAGTAATTAGTAGATATTAATTGTTAGAAATATATATATATTCGTTTTTTTTTTTGACAGCCGATCTTCTAAAATGTTACTGCCATTGTTGAGTAGGCAATAATATTACAAGTGGCTTATTATAATGTTCTAACAATATAGTTGCTCCCTTGTTAGAACTTTCGAGGGAGTTATTGTGGCACGTTGGAATCCATGCTACGTGGTATATTTTCCATCCATTTATGGACGATAACTGAAAGAAAGAAAGAAATATTCATAAAGCACAACATAAAATACAAGTATACAAGAATGGACAAAAATATGCATATCTGTGCATTATGAAATGGTGTCCAGCTCAGCATATGCTAGCGTTATGAGAAACACTAAGCGCTGATTTCCAGTTGAAACCCAATGCAAGTCACGGACTGGAGTATATTACGTAAAACGCCACCGATAATACAAAATGAGTGAAATAAGATAATGAATAAACAATGACAGCCACGTGGTAGGTACATGACAGACCATAGAGTAACAAACCCGCGCGTAGTAAGTGTAAAGTGTAAGCGGTTTCATAATTCTATGTGACAGACTAACGTCCCGCCAAAATCTACTCTTTTAACTTAATAGCTAAGACAATTAATCAATATTGTAACATGACATAAATTTAGAAATGTCATTGCCTTATATTGAGTCGTGTTATACAAGGTTCGGTTCAAATTTTAAGTTATTGCGTCGAGAACGGCCGCAACTAAGTACAGAAACTTAGGCAATCACGCCCCTTTACTCCCTAAATGTAATTTAACTAGGCACTGACATTTAATTTATGTTCAACCAGACGACATTTACGATTGTGAGCGATTGCCCTACGACCGCTCATCACACCTTAATATATAGAGGGTAGGCATTAATAGTTATTCTAAGCGTGACCTAATTATTATTTTTTTAATTGGATGTCTGTAAAGTCGGTTTACGGATGATAATTTTACCTGATAACGTCATACGTTGAGAAATTGCATACTTTTATGAATTGAATTAGATTATTCTATATTCATATAGGTGCGTTACAAGCCCAACGCTTAGGGCGATCGCGCCTCTCTATCGCTTGGTCCGCGCTCTCGCTTGCACGCTTGGCTCAAGCGGAACGTGACAATGAGTCATGCTTTTTCGTGCCTGCAGCCGGCGTTCATTGATTTATAACATACACATGAAAAACAAGCGTGTTGAGACACCACGTCGATCGGCTTATGTTCGTATTTTACAATGATTGGGAGTTTTTGGGGAAGCAAAATGTCGTGATAAAACTATAACACGGTGATAGAGATTTTGAATTGAGCTTACTTGTGGCATGGTAGGGAAAAAGTTTAGTTAACCCGTTATGCGTTAAACGCAAGGTATGTATTTGTGTGTATGTGTAAGTATGTATAAGTGTCTGTCAGGTTCTAGTAGTATACAAAAATTAGTGAAGGTATAATTAAGTATTATTATATATACTTTATGAGTATTCTCATATATACGTATATAATTTTATAGATATAATCCAAAGAATTTAGAAAAAGACTGATACAAGTAATGTTTAATTTTTTTAATACCGCTTGGTTGGCTACATTCAAGTTAAAATCTCACCTAGCATACATAAGTATGTTCCAGCAGTAACACTTGAGAGGCAGTCTTCCACTAGGCTTAGTGCTTTGCTAGCTCATATAATTCCAGGTAAGATTATTGGCAATAGCTAAAAACCTACTCATATGATATTTTTTATATCTACGTTATATATATTAAATGCTATTGTTATTATTTCAAAAATAACAAATGAAAATCGGTCTAAATTCGACTTTCAAAATCATTTGTTCGCACTATTATTAAACTTCACAGATGAGTTTTTGGCGGGATCTTGGTCTGTCATGTAGTGGATTTTATTTTTTATTCATAATCTTGTGTTGCTTGACTCTATATTGTGTAAAATTGGTGGTGTTTTATGTAATATCGTTTGTTTATTGTGCATAAGTGAAGTGAATGGAAAATAATGCCACGGACCATGAATTCTGAGATGCCACAAAAATTCCATGGAAAGTTCTAACAAGTAGGCCACCGTCTTGTTAGTTCATTGAAATTATATCAAGAAACTTGAGAATGGCAATGATGGTCTACTAGAAGACTGGTTGCCAAAATGGAATGAAAGTAGAACTTGAAATACTATTAACTACTTGACAATGGCAGTAATAATCTAAAAGATTGGTTGCCAAAAATAAAGTTAAAAAAAAAAAACTTCACAGGCTTAGAGCTAAGTCTCGCCTAAAGTTTTAAAATTATAAAATTTTCTAAACATTTACTGCGACTTATGCCAAACGCAATGGTAACAAAATTACGAAATAACAAATAATTCGGCTTTCACACGAACTCGAAGTTTTAATACTTGTTCGTAACTAAGTATTGGAGAAGTTGAATTCATGAACATTTTTAAATAAAGCCGATGCCTATTTGCGTCGTGATCGATAATTTTTATATTTACTTGTATCACGCCATTGTATGAACGTGAGAATAGGGCATGCAGTTGAATCTTATAAGCTCTGTAAAACGTGCCATTTTACACGTTAATTAAATCTTTATCATACAATTTTCAAATTTGTACAAGATGGTAAGCATAGAGTAATCCATGAACGATGACCACAAAGATAATCTACAATCTATGGATATTTGGCTTCCTGGAAACCTCTCATTAGCTGAAGAAATGCTGACTGATGCTAAAAATGTACAAACTGAAATAAAAACACTGGGACTTCTTTATCCTTACATGTACAGTGATTACCTATACAATCTAGTAAAGACATTCTACCACCGCGTTAGATTACTGATTAAATTGAACCGCACCGCACCGTTTCCATTGATGTCGGTTCGAATCCTAGCAACTGAGTTGAAGCTTTCGGTGAAAGAAAACATCGTCATGGTGGCAGGGATTTTTCTAAACTCGCCTGGCTAACTACCAACGTCAAGTTGAAAGTCCGTCGGCAATCACTTATTAGTGAGTTCTGGTAGCGGCATTTGTAGGTCAATTAGAGGCTTAGCTTGTCTACCGTCTTGGACCCAAACATCGTTTAACTTCAACTAAAAAGAAAGAAAAAGAACACATTTTTTTTTTATATATATCATAGGAGGCAAACGAACAGATGGGTCACCTGATGTTAAGTGATCACCACCGTCCATAGACACTTGCAACATGAGGAGAGTTGCAAGTGCGGTGCCAGCCTGTGTTGGGGGCGGGGGGAAGGAAGGGAAGAAGGAATAGGAAGGGGATGGTAGGTGGGTCTCCGGCGCTCTCACTGACCGAACGAAACGCAACAATGCCAGCACTGTTACTTCAGTGTTTTCTGTGAGAGGGTGGTACTACCCCGGTCGAGCCGACCCATTCATGCTGAAACCAATAAAAAAGTTAACTAGTTCCGGAACGCGACACGCTTATAACTAGTGCGGTGCGGTTGCCGTCCAATCGTAAATAATTGTCAAGACATATCAAATAAATTATACATTGAAATTACGTCAACAACAAGACCTGAATGCGAATATTTAATTGGCTTGTTTCACTGTTCTATAATTCTTAATATAATATGGTATAGAATAATTCAAGAAAGATATCGTTGAAAGTTTATTCTGTAACAAGCAGAAAGATAACAATTATCTAAATTAGATATGCAAATGACTCATAAACGAATGTAAGGAACCCCTATAGCGGTAAAAATCTGTGATCTCACTCCTACAAGGGGGGATTAGTAATGGTGTATTCGACGCAAACGGTGTACCTCGCTAATTACACGGGGCGCCACTGTGGGAGGTACCGTTTCGTTCACGTGAGTTTGATTGATTGAAGTGTGATTTAGATTCGGCGTGATTGTTACAATTGCATCGAACGAAATCGATTTAGACTGTAGACGGCGAGACACGCCCGAATCTGATGCGTGATACAGTGTTACAACATTATTTTTAGACACTTTCGTTTAATTACACCATATAAATGTTAGATTATGTGCAATAATTTCTTAACATGATCACTGTTTAAAATTGTAACAGATTTCTTACTCAAACTACTTCACTTTGATTGGTAATTATTTGAATAATGACTAAAAATATTACTAAGAACTCAGTTAAGGTTATTCCATAATGTTTTCATAAATACGCTTTATTTAAATTAAATATAAAAGCTTTCAAGTTAAAAGTAAAAGAAGGAATTTAAATAAACAAAAACGTAGAAAAAAACCTTAGTAAAACCTCTATATTTCTCACGTCTAAATATAAATAATAAGGCTCGAAGGCTTAGTGGCTGTCGGCGGTCGTGCCCTCGCCTCATAATATCGCCACTGTTGACATCGCCGCCTTCATTCGGCCGCCATTTTGGACGTGCAGAAAGCGCGGGAAGCTCTCTGTCATGGCGGCGAAAATAATTAGATTTCGCTCGCTCAATTCTTCTCGACATTTTCTGTATGTTTTGTTAATTATTTCATCATGAACGTCATGGCGGGTCTTGATCTTTTTTTTTGTTTCTTGAGATATACAGCTTTGTTTCGTAAGAGCAGAAAGGTGTTGATTTTTCTTTGTAATATTTAATACTTTTCTCAGCCCCGTAGTTTTTGTGTTTTATTTTTTGTTGCTTTCTAGAATACATTAAATAAAACTCCAAAAGACAATTCCCCTTTTCAAACAAATTGATATTAATTGTGTTAGCAACCCTAACATTGTTGTGCCCCATGTGTTTTTCTTCACAATCAAGCAATTGTACAATAATTTTGCCGTAAGCAAAATATATAACATTCAATATTCGACCTTCTCCTTTCGAGAATAGTGACATTCTGGATTTATTGAAATAGAAAATTAAATTAGGTTATCTGTCGTTTCTCCCACTAGTTCTAAATTCAATTTGCGTTCGAAATACAAATTGTGGCGGTTAAATCCCGTGCGTCGGCCATATTTGAATTAATTTAGTTTTTAACTAACGCGAGAAAGCTCTTTATGGTTGTGATGTGTTGTGAGAAAACTGCTTTACGACACACGTGGGGGTTAAGTGGAGTGAATGTCGAATATATTTAACAATTCATCCCTGTGTGGCTACTTTAAATTACAAGGTACACGATATGGGAATTGTGTCTATGTAACTACCAAGCTCTGTATTTTAGGTATTTTTAATGTAAATATATCCTTTCCATCGTTAGTTCAAAGAAAATATAATTTTAATAAGTTCGATTGAAATAGTTTTACGTTGTGTGATGTGTTACTATGTGGTTAATTCAAATACATATGTATATAAAATGCACAATTTCTTTGATCCATGTATATTATAATATCACAAGTTATATTTAAAAAAAATATGACTCGGATAAAAATTTTAAAATAGTAATAAATTAGCTCTTAACTTAAAAACTTTTTTGTAATAGAATACATTTTTTTACCGCAATTATAGCACAGCCAATTTATATAAATAAAACTCAATTACCGAATCCTTGTACCTTACTTCAAAACGGCTGAACGTATTTGGCTTATTCCTTTTTTGTGTTTGTAATTATCAAAATAAGGTTTTTATGTAAAAAAAAATGTTTGAAAAAACATATGCAAAACTGAAAAAATGGTTTAAAAAACCATGTAAAAAGGAGTCGGACAAAATACAGTAAGGAGGATGTTCGAAAAATATTAAAAGGATTCAACCAACCAAAGTTCAGTTGCGATTTTATTTAATTACTAGGTCGTTCTGTAACGGGAAAATTTGGTCTAATTCTTTTTGTTAGTACAATCGGTACAATGATGGGCTGTTTTTTTCATATCATAGGAGGCAAACGGACAGGGTTACCTGATGTTAAGTGATCACCGCCATCCATTTACACTAGAAACATAGGGGAGTCGCAAGTGCATTGCCAGCCTGTGTTTGGGGGGAAGGGAAGGTCAGGTGGGCGGGCCTCCGGCGCTCTCACTGAAAGAACGAAACGCAACAATGCAAGCACTGTTACTTTACGTCGGTTGTCTGTGAGTCGGGTGGTCTGATCTGGTCTGAAACCAGTAATAGCTTCAGCGTGTCTCTACCACCTACAAATTAGTTCTACTAACAAACTACAGCTAGTGTTATCTAAAAAAACACTGCAATAACATTAAAGCAAAGCCAGTTTTACAAGAAAAAACCCACTGAAATATATTTTCGCTCGAAGTGTCGACGCGAGTACCTACAGAAATTTGTTAGTGTTACTTTTTTTTCTCCCGCTATCATCCAACTACAATAATTGGGAAAGTTTGCTCATTATATTTTTGGTAAACTTTTTTCCCCCGGCTCGCGTAGTGAGAGCCATTTATTTGTAACCTTATATAGCTCAGATCGTCACGATATGTAGTTATTTATAAAATATGTACTGGTTTTTTCTCCGAAACTTGATCTAACACCCGAGAATAGTTAATTGTTGTCTCTTTTTAACGATTTAGGCGGTGTATTGTGAGAATTACGTCTATTTATAAGTATTCTGGAGTAACTGCTTATTCCACGGAATAGATTTAGATACCATTTGCTAGTAAAGATGCATATGTATGTATATATATGAGAAATAAAGTGATATAAGTCTGTTGTGCGCACATAACTTATAAACCAATGGATATCTTTATTTAATACTAGCCTCGGCCTGCAACTTCGTCCGCGTGGAATTGTTACGTTGGGCTAACGCTAACACGCAGCGGAAGCTCTCAAGAGAAAAATAGCGTGATGATATATAGCCTATAACCTTTCTCGATAAATGAGCTATATAACACTGAAAGATTTTTTCAAATCGGACCAGTATTTCCTGAGATTACCCTGTACAACGTCACAAACTCACAAATCAACAAACTTTACCTCTTTATAATATAACTATATGAGTAATTCTAAGTAAGTCATAAGCTCTAGGACGTATTAAAGAAATATCGCAAGTAAAGTAAATTTTATGTTTTTTCTTCTCTGCATCACTACATAGTATAAAACAAAGTCGCTTTCTCTGTCCCTATATCCCTATGTATTCTTAAAGCTTTAAAACTACGCAACGGATTTTGATGCGTTTTTTAAAATAGATAGAGTGATTGAAGAGGAAAGTTTATATGTATAATAACATCCATTAAATAGTGGAGAAATACTGTTATTTTTGAGGTTTCTAATGTGATGTCGTAAATAATTACATAACCGATTCGATGCAGACGAAGTTGCACGGGTCAGCTAGTAAATTATATTGTTAACGTATATTTTATAGATTCCAATATCTGCACGCTACTAATTTATATAGTATATAGCGTTGAAAGTCATCTAGTTTACTTATAAATCGTTGACTATACAGGTCAGTGTGATCACAAACTTCATTGGACTCGACCGCACTTCAGGATTACTCGATAAGTCCACAGACAACGTATATAAGTTTGTACAATCGAAACAATCGATTGGCTTTTCTGGAACTCTCACATCGTGTGCTCTATAAATAATTTAGTTTTATACAAATATAAAAAAGCAAGTTTCTCAGCTTCTTTTTTTATATTATAGGGGGGCAAACGAACAGGCCACCTGATTGTTAGTGATCACCGCCGCCCATAGACACTAGCAACAACTGGGGTAGTCGGCAGTGCGTTGCCAGTCTGTGTTTGGGGGGAGAGTGGTTGGGAAAGTGGGGAGGGGGAGAGATGGTTCTCCGACGCTCTCACTGACCGAACGAAAGCAACAATGCAAGCTCTATTACTTCACGTCGGTATTTCTGTGGGTCGGGTGGTACTACCCCGAATGAGCCGACCTATTCATGTTGAAACCAGTAATAGCTTCAGCGTGACTCTACCACCTACCAAAATTTACTACATGCCAATGGAGCAAACGTATAAACCAGCCTTTAATATACAAGATAAATAGATATAAGTACTAATATTAAGACGACATCCGAATTACATTACAAATAATGTCGTGGCGCTAAACCAATATCCCAGTTATTATGACAGTGTAGAAACTATAAATAGAATCCAAATACAAATTAATTAACACACACTACATAATAAGGGGTATACAGTCTCCGAACCGATTTAAGTTCATGTCGATAATCAAAGATATTATACGGCTAGTTTATTCAGACCTCCCGTGCTTTTCTCCCCCGTTGATATAGCAAGCGGCGTAGCAATAGATGAAGGTGGTGAGAGTTCTACTCTATTTGGACAGTTATATTTCCGTGTCGCCTGCCGAGGTGCTGAGATAATGGTTGGCTTAAATTAAAGGCACAAGCGAGAAATTATTTCTAAAATTCATTTAAAATGTGTTATTGCAAGCAGTATTTATTCAATGTTGTTCTTTTTAGTATTTTCTAATTTAATATTTATATATAATTATATAACGTTTAAAATTAAGTATAGTAACATTCACAAATCTCGTAACAAAATAGTTACTTAAATTAAACAATTAAATTACAGTATAATTATATTGGACTGCTCATATATTATAACGAGAAGCTGTAGTAGTTTCGTTGCAGCTCAAGGGTGCACGGCACACCTCGGCTTGGCCGTTGCCTGTTCATGCAATTCGCGACCTATCAAAGCTAACCTAAGTTGAAGCCATAGTAGTTTCGTGGACTAAATTATATTAATTATTTATTCCCGGCTTTATACGACTCAGTGCTAAAGGCATCTGTCCATGGGAAGGTACAGACACAACCACTACGCTAATCCATGGCGTTTTCAAATATATACCAGTCTATAGTTCTATATTATTGGTACTACAAGAACATCACTCAAGTTTAGGTTACCTCACGATGTCTTTCTTCACCGCCAGCCGATAGATACCAATTTAAATTATTAAATCTACATGGATTCTGAAAGAATCGCTATCGAATATCCCAATTCGAACCTGCGGACATCAATATTTCGTCGGTCAATCGTTCGTCACAACCTTTGTAGGTCGTCGGGTTTTGTAATCGAAATAATTGTTTTGATAAGTTTGTATTCCCCGAGTATTTTATATGCGACTTTTAAATTTACGATAATTGCTATCTTTGCACCGGTAGCGTTCGCTTGTAACTTGGACTCGTTATTTAGTAACAAGGTGGGAACGCGAGTCTCTGATTGTAGATGATACGATGAGAAGCTGCAATTAGTCAAGCGGAACCGAATAAGGAGTCCAGATTGTGAGAATTTCTATGGTTACTATATATTTATTTGTCATTTTTCTTAGTAACGTTTATCACAATTTCTTTATCGAACGAATCCTTTAAATTTTATCGAAATAATCATAATAATATGCATATATAAATTATATAGTATACTAGCGGGCCTGGCAGACGTCGTCCTGCTTTGATAATTAAAAATATTATAATAAAATTCAACCGCAGCGCCACCTACCGTATACAATTGTGAATCTAAACCATTCTCGAATCCACTCGAACACGCACACAAAATTTCATCAAAATGGGTCTAGCCATTTAGGAGGAGTTCAGTGTCACACGTACAGAAGAAATTTATGTATAAAGATAATACACTGACCAGTGGGGATTCAAAGATTATAAATTGTAAAATCCGCTTTCAAAAACCTGCTTATTATTGTGTTTTATATGCTAATATGGTTATTATGCCCACACATTGTTTGGGAAAAGGTATATAGGTAGAACAGTGGATCTCTTACAGGCTGATGTGATGATGTTCATTTGTGCATAGTACTACTACCTAATCTGAAGTTTGAAGATGGTGGCGCAATATACCTGTATAGAGAAATGCCCGTAATTACGACTAGCTTAATACGTCGATACGTGTAGCTTCGAAACGTGGGTTTCATCACCCATCGCGTAAGCCAAATACACTCCTTTTATTTAGGTTTTATAAAAGGGTTAAATTGTTAGAGTTAATTTTGAGTAGAGGAAGACCGAAAAAGGTATGGATGGACTTCGTGAAAAATGATATGTGCGTAAAAGGTGTGAATACTGAGATGACATTTGACAGGAGAGAGTGAAAAAAGAAAACATGTTATGCCGACCCTACTTAGGTGGGATAAGGGTAATGATGATGATGATGAAAAGGGTTAGTTTCTTCCTGAAAAATCGTTTTAAATGATCATACTATAAAATAAATAATAGGAAATTACTGCATGTAACTTATTGAGTATAGACAATGTCACGAGTCGCTAAATGAGCGAGATGACTTTACGTTATTGTTCGTTAAGAAAGGGGACTTCCCAGTTTCGTTACCAGTTAAATAATAAATAATGTACGTTTTTTCAAATTACTAAAAATATTATATTCTTAACTTTTCATTCAGATCATAACACAATAATGACGTGATAACGTCTTATAAATCGAAAATGCACTCACGAAAAAGCATGACTCATTGTCACGTTCCGCCTGAGCTGATCGTGGAAGCGAGACCGCGGAACAAGCGATAGAAAGACACGATCGGCCTAAGCGTACGGCTTGTGACGCATTAATCTCTCTCTTCAGGTGTGTTCGAGTCGTTATTTTTATGAAATTTTGTCGCCACCAATAACTCCGAGACCCACAGACATCCTCTACAATAAATTTAACAATTAGAGAGGTAATTAACAGAGAGCGCTAGAATATACTCCATCATTTTCTATTACTTATTGAGTATAGACAATGTCACGAGTCGCTAAATGAGCGAGATGACTTTACTTTAGTATTCTTAAAGAAAGGGGACTTCCCAGTTTCGTTACCGGTTAAATAATAAATAATGTTCGTTTTTCCAAATTACTAAAAATGTTCTATTGTTAACTTTTAATTCAGATCATAACACAATATTGACGTGATGACGTCTTATAAATCGAAAATGCACTCATGAAAAAGCATGACTCATTGTCACGTTCCGCCTGAGCCGATCGTGGAAGCGAGACCGCGGAACAAGCGATAGAAAGACACGATCGGCCTATGCGGCTTGTAATGCATCAATCTCTCTTCAGGTGCGTTCGAGTCGTTATTTTTATGAAATTTTGTCGCCACCAATAACTCCGAGGAGGGCCCCACAGACATTATCTACAATAAATTTAACAATTACAGAGGTTATTAACAGAGAGCGCTAGAATATACTCCATCATTTTCTATTTTTTCTACTTCAAAAGCTCAGGCTTATAGAAGACTTACTTATCTTCCTTTAGTAAGGTTAAAACTGCATAAACTACTTTTTTATGCAACGATAGTGTTCTCACAAATACCTACTATCCTTATACAAATAACACTACGTCCATTCAATACAATATTCACTTGTACGTAATTACACATCCCGCTCGAAACGTTCATATGTTCTGACTCTTACGTCGAATGAAAAGGGTACCATGATATTTAAGTAGGATATATTTTCGAGCTTCGAGTAGCGGTATCTGTTGGCGGCAGTATGGAAATGAATTAATTTTCACGCCGATCCAACATGTATGAGGGATTTTTAACCGTGTTTTATTTCTTTTTCATTCGTTCCTCTGCCTCTATATTAATAAGGTTTATGGAAGACTTTATAATAAAGCGTTCTCGAATTTCGAATAACAAATAGTTTTTATAATTGCAGTTGCAATTATGTATATAAAAATGTTTTGTTGCTTAAATATAACTGGAATATAATTTCTTTATTTTGTTTTTGACAACCAATCTTCTAATAAATTATTGCGATAGTTTCAATGACCTGACAAGATAGTGGCCGTCTAGTACCAGAACTTTTCGGTGAGTTTTTGTGGCAAGTCAGAATCCGTGCCCCATGGTTGTATTTCCCATACACTTGTACACAATAAACCTAACCATACTATGTAAAATTTCAATAATTCAATACTACGCATATAATATCTACATATCTTTATACCGAATACTTAACCGCATATGGAAAGTGTTACGATAATACGAAAAAGGGTATCTTATTTCGGACCTACCTCGCAATCCCACATACAGACATTTGTAAGTGATTTATTAGCAACCGCGGCAAGTGGCCAGTGGCCCGGCGCACGCGAGGTGTCCAGGTTTTAGATTTACAACCTTCACTACAGTCCAGTCCGACAATTAGTGCGTTCTATATAACCTTTCTCAATCGTATGTGCATATAAAGAACAACTGAGTGAAATATTTGTGTTACAACAATATATTTTCATAAAAAAGTATGTGAAACAACCCAAAATTGAACACATATAATACTAGCTGTACTAGCTTCGTTATCCACCAATTAAAATGTTTAATAAAAAAATGGAAAAGAGTCAGTCGAAGCCAAAAATAAATAGCCTAGAATCATCTAAGAAAAATTACGCGGCAAATGCTTATAGTCTTAGGCCGATACGTTCAGTAGTTTTGACATGATCGGATCTTAAATTAATTGTATTTTCATTATATATTTACGACTAGCTGACCCGGCCACTCGTTGCTGTAGCCCAGTAATTAAACTGTTAATGAAAATTAATATAAACAAATTATCTTATCTCTCAAGTTGAACCAAATTATACGTAAATGCTAACTTTCAAGAAGATCGGTTGAATTGTTTCGGGTGTTCATCACGGACAAACATGTGGCTTTTTATATATTTAGATTACTAGTAAATTAAACATCTCGGAACATCAGGACATACAATTCAGCAGGTACTTATGTACACGCGTTGGAAGTTATACTTCTTTGGCGTAACAAGATAAAGATCTAATCAATATTTTTATCTTTCGCCTTATCCTACTTTTGTAGAAAAAACGACACTAACAATATAAAAAAGGTATTTAATACATTGAAAGTTTTAATACAAAGAAACAAAATGTTGACTAATAGCTAATTTCAGGGTGTCGGTTTTTCGTGACGGTGTGCGCGCGCATCGTACAAATTTACTCTCATCATTTTTCCCTAACGCGCCAAAAGAAGTATAACTTCAAATATATTGACGCAATTAATCGAAATATAAATTAAATTATCCTATCTCTCAAGTTGAACCAAATTATACATAAAAGCTAACTTTCAAGAAGATCGGTTGAGTTGTTTCGGGAGTTCGTCACGGACAAACATGTGGATTTTTAATATGTAGATTTATATTACTAGTAAATTAAACATCTCGGAACATCAGGACATACAATTCAGCAAGATTCGGAACATCAAAGTAACTTCAGATATCTGTAATATTAAAACCACACTTCACCCATTCCGAAAACCCCCGAGCAGTAATTAATTAAAAGCTTTAACTAAAAGAACAGTCGACGTGGAAAATGTTTTGACAAATATTGAGTGAAAACTTCTTATAATCAATCAAAGAACCCCTCGGGGTTGTCGGTGAAGAGGTCGTTTACCCTCAGACTTCTTAGTTCCGCAGATTTGTGGATTAATTACTTGTGAATGCAACCCCGCCCTTACTAATGAGACGGCGTCGGTGTGAAAAATAACTGATTTATTGCTTGGGTTAATCGTGGTTTTGCTTTTGTTAGGACAACCTGTTTTGAATGGAGGTGAATAAGGCAAAAGCTTAAGATAATGGCTTCATCTAGCAGGAATTCATTGTTCGTTCATTATGACTATGTAATAACCTAATTGGTCATGTTTATCCGTACATATATATGCTTTGAATATCTAAAGAAGTTAAAAAATATCATTTTAAACTGTTTTACGTCATAGAATAATCTATACTAATATTATAAATCAGGAACTACCGGTCCGATTTGAAAAATTCTTTCAGTGTTAGATAGCTCATTTATCGAGGAAGGCAGGCTATATATCATCACGCTAAGTCTAATACGGGCGGAGCACCAATAAAGAATGTTTTTTTCCTTTTAAGTGCTTCCGCTGCGTGCGCTGCGTAAACGGTAACTATGTCACGTGGACGAAATCGCGGGCAGAAACTAGTGATATTATAAAGTAGGAGGTAGCTCTGTGGTGAAAATGTTTATTTTTCTTAATGCATCTTAATTGATTTTTCTTAATTGGGCTGTTATATTTTTTATATATACACTATTAATCAATTCATATTATAACGTTTTTACTAATTTTAAGTTTTATTTTAACTGCTATAAAATTTCATGTTCAGTTTAGAGGAGATTGACTATGAAGTAAAGTTATCAGAAGACCCTTATCTGGGCAATTTAATGAGTTAACCACGCGGGCATTATATGTAGTCAATTCTTCTTATTAATACATAAATGATAAAATAAATAAAATGTTGTTAAAAACAGTATTTTAGATTTGGGTCAAGACGTTGTGATTATTAGTATTAAGTACTAATGTTAATGAATCGTGTTGCTAAATAGAGTATCCATGTTTTCTTATCGTCCATAGATTGATTACTCTATTCGTCGCTGCGAGGTTTAATTTATGTGGAACAGTGCAGCGGCCAAAAATTTATTACTCTATAGCACCACTATACCATACACACACACACACACCCACACACACACGCATACATACACACATAAACACACACACACACACAGCACACACGTACGTGTAATGGAATGAGAGGTATTCTTCCTGCGAACGCGACTGCTATCAGCCCCTACTAGCTCTAATAACTTATTGATATACCATAGTACATTTTTTTTGTACATTTCCTTAAAGGTAGGTCGAAATTAACATCGAAATAAATCTCATAAAATATCATGCGTTATTTATTAACTACTAGTAAAGAGGCTAAGACATTTCTGAACATAACATAAAAGATAAAAAAGGTGTCTGTGCGATTCACACACGATAGCAGTGAACTTCAGTAAATCGACAAAAGAATGAGATGAATATATATAACAAGGGTAGGATAATTACAAAGTTTATTTGTTTCAAAATGAATTTATTATTTAGCACAACAAGATATAAAAATACTCACAAACACTGTTAAATAATAACACACCACGCTGACTTCTTACTAAAAAGCTGTAATACGCAGCCGCATACAGTGTACAGTAGTATTAGTTCACGTACTTTCACATATACTAACACACGTTAAATGCTCAAATACAAGCAAGTATTAAACAGTGTGCAATATACATACACACCGACATTTGCTCTCTCGCTCTGGCTTATTAATATTTGTATTTGTGTCTCTTACCTGTCGTTTTTACCGTTGCATCCGGTTTGAAATCACAAGGATTCTAAAGAAGTTTCACTTCAAAAAGGTAATGAATAAAAAAAGTACTCAGATATAAACGTTACAATGTAAATTTCTCTTATTCATCAAGTAGCAATACCTAGACTCAACGTTACAGTGTAACGAGATAACATTGCAGCAGAACAATGTCCATCAAATCTCGAATGAAGCAACTGTAAGCGATACAGGAAATTAAGCGATCCGCTGAGAGCAAGCAACTTAGATCAAAGAAACAAAAGCAAATGTTTTGGATGAGCCACTTACATTTCTTGGTTTAACTTAGAGTGCGAAGTTGGACAGTCACATTTAATATAATATGTACTTAATAACTTGTTTGAACGAAAACCAATGCATAGTTTGCACGATATGTGAGCAATCTCCGGATTGTAAAGGTTATTGTGTGGCTTAAATAGTGATTGATATATACTAAACATGCATGCTTGCTATTTACATACATAATGATAGATATGTAAGGATAAATATGTTTTTTTTTATAGTAGCACGGCAAAATGACTGCACTGTGCCTGATGGTAAGCACAGTACAATCCAAAAACAATGGCGACCACCGAGTGACACAGAATCCATCGCCGGTCGCCGCTGTCTCACCGGCCTGCGAAAAGCTGGATATGCACAGGCTTATCCCGAAACGCGACCCGCAGAAGCGAATCACTTTGACGGGTTTTTTCGCCATATACATGGTGGTTGCGACCCAGTCGGGCTGTAAAACCCTACCACCTCGCTTTCGCCATTGCCTCGTTCGTTATTTAGCAGGGTGCACCACGTGCAGGTGAGGTTGGCTTGGGTGTCTCAAGTCTTCGATGTTATTCGACACCCCTTACACCCCACTTATGTATGGTACATACTCCTTTCAAATTCAGGTAGTTTCTAGGTGTTTTTAGTGCGTGTGATGCTAATTTGTTTGATTCTATAATTATGATATATTGTTATTATGATTATTAATTTAATATTCTTTATAGTTATGTGATTTTTATTGAAGTAAACTTCTTTAGGTGTGTTCAGCGGTATTTTTGGCAGGAGATAAATTTATAATTTCGCGCCATGACATGCTACGTCAGCATGACCGGCCGTATTGTGATTGCGCGGCTTGCTACAGACTATCGACGCGTAGTATCGGGGCCTGTATACAAGTAGGATTAATATTTTGCAGCTCATCATACGTCTGAATAATTAATAGACTTCATAAAAATGTATATAATTATTGTTTAGAATGGCAATAGTTATGAAAACCAGACGAATTTTAATGATTTCAATGAAAAAAAAAGTGTGTGTGTACTTATGTACACGCGGTAGAAGTTATACTTCTTTGGCGTAACAAGATGCCATCTTTACTAAAATTTTACTTTCGCCTTATTCTAAGTTTGTAGGCGTAGTATCGGGGCCTGTATACAAGTAGGATTAATATTTTGCAGCTCATCATACGTCTGATTAAGTGATAGATTTTATAAAAATTTATATAATTATGTCTCAAAGGGCTTGCTATTAGGTATGAAAACCAGAATAATGTTAATAATTCTAATTAAAAAAAAGGTCTGTGTGTACTTATGTACACGCATTAGAAGTTATACTTCTTTGGCGTAACAAAATAAAAATCTATACTAAAATTTTATCTTTCGGCTTATTCTAGGTTTGTAGAAAAAACGACACTAACTATACAAGTAGGATTAATATTTTGCAGCTCATCATACGTCTGAATAATTAATAGACTTCATAAAAATGTATATAATTATTGTTTAGAATGGCAATAGTTATGAAAACCAGACGAATTTTAATGATTTCAATGAAAAAAAAAGTGTGTGTGTACTTATGTACACGCGGTAGAAGTTATACTTCTTTGGCGTAACAAGATGCCATCTTTACTAAAATTTTACTTTCGCCTTATTCTAAGTTTGTAGAAAAAACGACACTAACAATAGAAAAAAGGTATTTACTTAATACATTGAAAGTTTTAATGCAAAGAAATACAAACAAAATGTTGACTATAGCTAACTTCAAGGTGTCGGTTTTTCGTGACGGTCTAAATTAAACGGCATTTAAATTTACTCTCATCATTTTTCGCTAACGCGCCAAAAGAAGTGTAACTTCAAAAAACTGAAATCTAAATATTGTCATTCACACTACAATTAATATAAAAATTGTAAAGAGAATACATTTATCTTATTGTTTTTAGTTTTCACTTCTCTCGGTAGTCCTTATGACTGCCTCGACTTGTTTTTTAATCACCAACTCTACGTTCATATCTTAATCGAGACCCCAATAAAAATCAGTGCTTCATTACTGCTTAGTTCTATTGCATGTACTGGATGAAGGTTGTTGTTTTTGGACAGTTCTGTTAATTATAGCCTCGGTGTATTTTGAAACTATAAAACTTTTGTCGCATTTAATATACACATATATAAGTTGGAAAGTAAGTTCTCATCGAACTGTGGAGTGATTCTTAATAACTCTAGAGAAGTGTTTGATTTTGGAGGATGTTGCAACTCAGTCTTCAGGATGCCTATTATGATCGGCCTTAGAATTTGTCCTCTGAGAACACTTCTCTCGGTAGTCCTTATGACTGCCTCCGCTTTTTTTAAATCACCAACTCGACGTTCGTATCTTAATCGAGAGCCCAATAAAAATCAGTGCTTAATTACTGCTTAGTTGTATTGCATGTTGCTGAATGAAGGTTGTTGGTTTTGGACATTTCTGCTAATGCTAGTCTCGGTGTACTTGAAACTATAAAACTTTTGTCTCATTTAATATACACATATATAAGTTGGAAAATAAGTTCTCATCGAACTGTGGAGTGACTCTTAATAACTCTAGAGATGTGTTTGATTTTGGAGGTTGTTGCAACTCAGTCTTCAGGATACCTATTATGATCGACCTTAGAATTTGTCCTCTGAGAATGGTTTTTTTTATGTCATAGGTGGCAAATGAACAGGTGGGTCACCTGATGTTAAGTGATCACCACCGTCCATGGACACTAACAACACCAGGGGAGTCACAAGTGTGTTGCCAGCCCGTATTTAGGGAAGGGGGGAGGGGGAAGGGTGGTGGGCCTCCGGCGCTCTCACTGACCAAACGAAACGCAACAATGCAAGCAATGTTATTTCACGTCGGTTTTCTGTGGGTCGGGTGGTACTACCCCGGGCGAGCCGACCCATTCATGCTGAAACCAGTAATAGTTTCAGCATAGCTCTACCACCATTGATATGGTTATACATAGTTATAAAATGCAATGGTCACCAGATCGACTGAACAAATATTTTCTATTTTATAACAAAAAATACTACATGCAGTTTGTATTACAGTGACTGAATTTAAAAAATCAAATTTTTTTTCTGTGGGTCGGGTGGTACTACCCCGGGCGAGCCGACCCATTCATGCTGAAACCAGTAATAGTTTCAGCATAGCTCTACCACCATTGATATGGTTATACATAGTTATAAAATGCAATGGTCACCAGATCGACTGAACAAATATTTTCTATTTTATAACAAAAAAATACTACATGCAGTTTGTATTAACAGTGACTGAATAAAAAAAATCAAATTTTGTGTAGCGTGATAGTATCAATTATAAACTTTATCCTTTGCAACAGACATGTATACAGATTAATAATCGAATATATAATAAATCGAATCATGGCTACATTATTTTGTGTAAACTGGGATGCAATGAAATACTTCATTGCTTGAAAAGAATTCCGTATGAATAAAAAATATTGCAACAGCGGAATAAAAAAATACCTTCGACCGAGTTTTATATTTAACTATCAAAACATGGCCCAAGTATAAAATATCAGAATATTTACTGTAAAAAAATAACATACATCATTAAAAAACCGTTTTGCATAACACAACGTATTTTCACCTTTTAGCGGCACCGTTTTCCCATTGTTCCCATACTCGGAGGCTCGGGCGTACCCTAACTCTTTGTTACCAACCCCGGCCATAAATTCCTGCTTGCCATTCGCATTGCTACCTGGCTCATTGTAAGCGCAAACTTTCGCTTCTTCGGCTCCTGAAAGTGAATTCGGGATCAGATAAGGCAGGTAATGAATGGCCTCTATTGTTTGATAATTAATTTGTTCATTAGCGTCTTTCACACCTTGGTGCGCTCTAGTTATGGCTTTAACGTTCGCAAAGGTTGTCTTAATGTCAATTATGTGGCTTCGCATTGTATACATTGGCGAGATCATTTCATTACTGTAAGTCGTAGGTTTACTAGATTTAATAATAGCGAATTGAACTGGTTATTACTCTTTAATTATAAATTTAGTGTTTGTGTATTAAAATACTTTTGGACTGTTAGATACTATATATAATGAAATTCTAACTATAACAGTGGTTCATTATTATTTCAAATATCACTGATGCTGATAAAAATGTGATAAAATGGAATGTAATCAAATTATTTGTGATTTTCTTTTTAATCTTTCAAAGTAACTTATGAATGTTCTAGGCAACTTATTTATATTAATATAAATCAAAATTAAATATATTTTCAATGAAAAAGCAGTTATGGACATTAAAACGTTATCATCGGTTCGGAAAACAACCCGGTCATCGAGAAAAACCGGTAAGAAACTCGATCTGGATTTCCACTATCTTTGTTAATAAATGTGTAATAGAATAATAGGTTGGTATACATTTTCTCCATATACATATATAAACTCATATATATACGCATACTAATTTCCATGACAATCAATTGAAAATATAGAAGTTAATATGCAGCAGCTTCAGTTTATAATTATATAGCGTTATAATTAAATAAATATATTAAAATCGATTTCCATTAAAATATTCCGGTATCTTCTGTTTTCCCAAAGCTTGTCTCAATCGTTTTTAGGGTTATTTATTGCAGACTAGTTTTTGCTGCCAGCTACGGTCGCGTTGTTGATCTAAGCTATACCTTGGGAAAATTAGTTTTTCTGGGTGAAAGGTACCCTCTGTGTTTTTCTGTACTGGTGGCAACGTCTTTACATAATTTAATGATGGACAGTTTTTTTACATCATAGGAGGCAAAAGATAAGGCGAGCACCTGATGTTAAGTGATCACCGCCGTCCATAGACACTAACACCAGGGGAGTTGCTAATGCATTGCCATCCTGTGTTTGAGGGAGGGAACGAGGAGAGGCAATGGGAGGGAAGGGAAGGTGGGCCTCGGGCGCTCTCACTGACCGAACGAAACGCAACAATGTAAGCACTGTTACTTCACGTCGGTTTTCTGTGAGAGGTTTCTGTGAGGTACTACCCTGAGCGAGCCGACCCCTTCATGCTGAAACCAGTAATAGCTTTCCTAGGTAATAGCTTCAAGCGTAAAAGCGCGACAAACAAACAAACTCCCATTCGAATTTATAATATTACTCAAGGAATCAAGGATGGGGATGTCTTCATACTCGCGAATTGTAATACACTAAATGGACCCAGTTTATCTATCTACTTTTATAGATTATGTAGAATTTTTTTCGAGGATTAACCACATTAAACTTAATAAAATTCAGATAGCCTTATTATATATAACTTGAGACTTAATTGGTAGATTTACAAACACTGTTATAAGATGAAAGAATCATGTAATAGTAAAATGACGATCTCTAACTTTCAGAACAATATCTTAGTTAGTAGAAGAAATATGAAGAACATTTAATAGTGAAAATAACAATGTTCAATCACAATATAAAACGTTCGTTAAACTTAGCTCATAATATATTGTTTATCCACAACTATTAACTTTACTGTACAATAACACTTCGAAGTCTTCGAATATCGTATACATTACTAAGTTACCAGACAATAGTAACAACAATGCGCGCGATTTCCAATAGGCACAAACATCCGTGACAAAGCTTTAAGAGGGCGTTAAACTCGGCTTAAATATTGTGACATACGTATGTATAAAATGGCTAATAAATTTGACCAACAAAATGTTATTAACACTGCAGAAAGGTATTCAAACTTGAAAGAAAAAGAATATAAAGGAGTGTTAATTGCTGAATAACTCAGACTTTAAATCAAAACAAACATCTTATAAATAGCGAACGAGCGATGTTAATACTGAGGTGACAGCGTAGTACTGTTAAGGTATAGACAATTAAAAGTTTATTGAACCAAATGACGGTGTAAATTCAACTATGCGTGCCAGTTAAACAACACTAAATCAATGCGGTAACCCGCGCACCGTCTTGTCTATTCATCAGTCATTTCTGGAACTTAAGGCAGGTAACGTGATATAAAGAACAGTAAGGTAACCAAAAATTACCGTTTTTAATAATATAAGTATTTAAGAAGGCACTACAAATCTATAAATATTAAACATGTAATGCATTAAAATTATGAAACCCAACTCATATATATATATGTATGTTTGTTTGTTACGATTTCACACCTTAATACTCGATTTATTGTCATGAGATGTTGCATACATTTTGGCAGGGGTACAGATAATAACATAGGGTACATTTCATCCATAAAAAATGTACAGTTTATGTATAAGATGTACATTAATGCGAGTGAAGAAGCGAGCAAAAGCTAGATTTAATTATAAATTTCTATTTTATCAGATTTTGAATCCGTCTTTATTTATTTTTATAATCAATAGACGTTTTTTTCTTATGCCCGCTTAAGTAGCTACCATTCTCAAATTGAATATCTGTTGTTATGCACCTATAGGTGGGTTCCGGCAACTCCACTTAAGAGGTAATTCTCGATGTAGACAATATTGTTATTTAACATCAGGCGATACCAGATTAGGCCCTCCTCAGCAGTGACTCAAGCCTAGGTCCGTTCCATCGGCGTGGAGCCCGTGAATGCGCTGCTCGCGCGATACAGTGACTCAAAATCTTACATCAATGAGACAACATTACACATATCACCTCCATACACATGCATACACGCTTACACATGAAAGTGGAAGGGTTTTTTTTCCTTATTAAACTGAAATAGCTTAGAAAATTATCCGGTACGAAATATATATAAGAGTTGTTGAGGTATGTACGATTGGTAAACATATATGTTTCAACAAATCATAAATGTATGAATAGTTAACCGGTTCCCTTCCCTGGGAGCTATAATTATATACGGCGGTTAAAAACTTGCGGTGGAGCCTCTGGCTCCTGGGGAAGTAGAGCAGAAGAGAAAGGGAGAGAGAGAAGAAAGGATACAGAGGTGGAGGCAGGACCTGGCGGACGCGCGTTACGGTCGATACACGATCGATGCCGTCCACCCGGTCCTGCCGGAGTGGAATCAGAGGAAGTGGGGCTCCCTGCTGACCTGGTACGGGTGCTTCGGTTGGTACCTGCACCGGATAGTTCGCAGGGAGCCGACTGCCGTATGCCACGAGTGCGGCGTAGAACCGGGTACACCGCGCAGCACACACTTTCTGAGTGTGCTGCGTGGGAGGAGCAGTGTCGCACTTTGGCTGCGGCGATAGGACAGGAGCTCTCGCTGCCGAGTGTGGTTATGGCCATGCTCGCCAGCGAGAATGCGTGGAACGCAATGGCATCCTTCTGCGAGGAAGTCGTCTCGTAACGCACGAAGGACAGGCAGGAGGAGGCGGCGGTCAAACTGCCACCTCCCACCGTAACCGAACCTAGGGAGGATGGGTCGGGGGGCCCATCTTCCCATTGCACAGGTCCGGCGGACGAAGGAGACGGCCGGTGTGTACCCGGCTGTCTCCTAACAAGACGGGGCCCGGCGGCGGCGCTTTCGCTGCTGGGCCAACCGCTGGGGCGGCACGATGAAATCTGTAGAGATCTCGTGTCACCCCAACTATAGCGGCAGACGTACACCGTGGGGTTTTAGTCCGTGCGAGTCGCACATAACCCACTCTCTCCCCCGAGGGAGCGGTGTATCCATAAGGGATTTCCCCACGTTAAGAAAAAAAAAGATAGGTCACGAATTGCATGTATCAGGCAAAATCCCAAGCCGAGGTGTGCCGTGCACCCTTGAGCTAGTTTTCAAATGAAATCGGCTGAGTGACTTAAGCGCTCGGCTTAGTAGACCGGTGAAGCTGTGAGAAAAAACCACATCAGATGAGATTGTAGTTTTAGCATACAAAGTTCTAAAAGTAGTATATACAAAAAAAAACAATCATTTCTTTGATATACCGTTTTAAGTTACATATTATGATATTAATAATTATTTGTATATATTAGAATTATAGCCTATATTTATGATAATTTAAAGTTGTTATACCGATCTCCGCATACTCAGTGCAAGCTCACCGTTACATGGCAGTGGAACTATGATGTATTAGATGGCTTTAAACTCCGGCCGTGTGTATGTAAATGCGCCCTTAAGGTTACGCAATGAGATACCGTGAATAATATTATATCGGTCTCGAATGCGTTCTGCTTGTTTATGATTTAAACACCTCGATATTAACGCGTTTTCTCTTTTCAACGTACGGTACTATGGTATTCTTGTTTTGACCTAGTTTGAAGATCGCTCTTTATACTGAGAAAGGCGTGGGTCATAATCTTGCGAACTCATTGGATAAAATTTATTCATAGTTACTTATATGTAGCCTGCTAACGTCGTACCTCGAATGTTTAGTAATTTCAATATTTCAAAGAAGTTTTACAAATATTTTTTAGTGTTGTCCTAATGTCCAATGAGTAAATTTATGGACTGTATCGATCGATCGGCTATTTTTATATGTATTAGGACAAATATTCAATACAGATATCTGTATAAATTTAAGTTATAAATTCTGCATATAAAAAGTGAAAGAAAGAAAATCAAATTTGATATTCAAATATTGACAGATTGAAGTTTAACCATGCACTTTCCATATTTCATTACAAAGTCGTTCTGTAAAGGAAAGATTTAGTCTTAGTTTCTTCGTAAAATAAAAAAAAATCATTTCTAATATATTATATATACTGAATTGGCAAATAAAATTACAACTATAATTTTCTTTAATAGCAGCCATGGTTAACACTTTACTCGATAAACGGAGGTGTTTTTTCTATAACAAAACTAAAGAGATAGATTGTCTATCGACGTTCGCATGTCTATACAATAAGCGAGATCTTTCATCACGAACCCGTCTGATATTCCACGTTGTAATATACAAATAGGAGCGAGTACCTCATCATGCGCTGAGCCGATAGTCGCCCGACGATACAATTTGGCTAAAAGCTAACACGCCAGAATACATGTTACACGGATCTTTATATAAGCGTTGATAGCTAGATGTAACAATTTATCTGTAATATACGGGCATGTTCGTAATTTCCCGATGGAAACAATGTTTCCTTATGGTATATATACATTTTGTAAATTTTTGTTACATTATAAAGATACCCAAGCATAGTAGAGTCCCTGTAATCCGGCACTTCAGTACTCCGATACGTGGAACAACCCGACACTTACTTTAAAGGTGGTAAGAACCACGCTGAATCTATTACTGGTTTCAGCATGAATGGGTCTGCTCGTTCGGGGTACTATCACGCCTCTCACAAAAAACCGACGTGAAGTAACGGTGCTTGCATTGTTGCGTTTCGTTCGGTCAGTGGGCGCTGGAGGAGCAACTCCCCTTCCCTCACCTCTCTTCCCCTCCTCACTCCCCCTACCCCTCCCCCCCAAGCATAGGCTGGCAACGCGCTTGCGACTGCCCTTGTGTTGCTAATGTCTATAGTTCGTTTGCCTCCTATGATATAATAAAAAGAAAACCTTACGCCCACGTTTTGCTCGCCCCTCCCTATTTTCGTTCCATGCTTGCGCGTACATTTTTTTCTATACAATCCATTATACCGAACATTACAATAAGACCACAATCTTAACTGTTGGTAAAAGACGATATAATCTAATATGAACACGCTGTACTTAGACGGGGAGTGACTCTCAAATGCCACTGCCGAAACAAACCAACAAGTGTTTGGTGAGAGATTTTCAAATCGAGGGTGGTGGATAGCCAGACGGGCATAGAAAAAGCCCGACCGCCATGTGAAATAATAATTTGGGGTGTAAGGGGTGTCGAATAACATCATAAGATTCGAGACACCCAAGCCAACCTCACCTGCACGTGGTGCACCCTGCTGAATAACGAACGAGGCAATGGCGAAAGTGGGGTGGTAGGGTTTTACAGCCCGACTGGGTAGCAACCACCATGTATATGGCGAAAAAGCCCATCATAGTGATTCGCTTCTGCGGGTCACGTTTCGGGATCAGCCTGTGCATATCCAGCTTTTTGCAGGCCGGCATGACAGCGGCGACCATCGATGAATAGTGTGTCACTCGATTGTCGCCATTGTTTTTGGACTGTACTGTGCTTACCATCAGCACAGTGAAGTCATTTTGTCGTGCTACCATAAAAAAATATATAAGAAAGTTAATGGTAAGGCAAATCTTTTTATTCTGCATTATATTACATATGACGTCATCTAAGTCTTTCGCATAAGTTATTTCTAGTAAAAGAAATAAATAACTTCATCGTTTGCTTTTGAGAAATTCACGCACGTACAAACATACTAGAGAATGACCCTTTTTTGAAGTCTGTTAGTACCTAGGACTCACAAAATTGTTATTTGTAACTAAAAAAATAAGGAACGATTCTTGGCATATCCAGTTTTTGTTTAAATCCTTGTATAACCTAGTTCCCAAGATAATCCGATAGTCTGCTCAGTTCATAAACCAGATAGGCAAATTGTTAGAAGAATTTTTAGCTTTTTTACCGCATATGCATTATTCAATTAAATATTAATTATGTTTCTGTACTTGTTATTCACAACATTATTAAGCGAATATAATCTTTAAGAATAGAGTCCTCAGTTATGTATTTAGCGAGAGCAAAGCGATAATACGAATGACTAACTTAGATTATAGTCTAATCTTATAAGACTTTAAATTGAGCAGTTTTCTTTGTAGACTTATAGAAAAAAAAATGTATCTATTAATGTATACTTTAATATTATAAAGCTGAAGAGTTTGTTTGCTTGAAGGCGCTAATATCAAAAACTACTGGTCCGACTTGAAAAATTATTTCAATGTTAGATAGCTCATTTATCGAAGAAGTCTATATATCATCACGCTAAGGCCAATTGGAGCGGAGCACCAATGAAGAATGTTTCAAAATCGGGGTCAACGTACGAATTATTTAAAAATATTTTCATCTTCTACGAAGTCGCGAGTTAAAGTTAGCGTTAGCCAAAGTAACTATTCCACGCGGACGAAGTCGCGGGTAGAAGCTAGCACATATATATTAACTTAGATAATGGAATAGAATAGAATGGTTCGTTAGATTCGATTTGTGGAATCGCATGCAAGACCTAAGCCGAGGTTCGCTCAATTTGGCACCCTTGCCCTAGTTCCATTTCGGCCGAATACCTTGTGCATTCGCCACGAAGCTCAGTGTAGGTCTCAAGGCAGTCCAATCAACTGCTTTATATCACGCTAACACCAATAGGAGCACCAGTTAAGAATGTTTTAAAATCGGGGTTATTTTTTCTCATTTTGAGAGCTTCTGCTGTATGTTAGCGTTAGCCTGAGTAAGAGTAAGTAAACCGCGCGGACTAAGGCGCGATCAGAAAAGAACCTAGTTAAGTATAAAGATAGCTATTGTTGCTCTGATAATTCTTTATTGATGATACAATTTGATTTCATCATTTTAAAGCAATTATGTACATGCTCTTGTGGTATCATTAACTTGAAAGCGGATCTTTGAAGTGATTAATTTCTTCGCCTTCCTATTTATCAATTCAATACTCTCTATTCATGATTTATTGAAGGTCGACATCTATCAAAAGAAGATACTGAATACTAAAAGGAGTTAATTTTGAGCCAAAATCAACGAACTGGCGAATAACGTTAATTATGTTTAAATGAAACCAATTACAACTTTGAAATAATATTTTTTTTGGCACATTTCAGCCGGGCTTTGTCGAAACCTAACATTTTTTTGTTCGTTCATTAAAATATCTAGTTAAAACTAAAACTTGTGATACTTTTGTCCCATCTTTAATTAATTTTTTTCTCGATAACGTTCAAACGACTATAGAAAAGTTAATTGCTTTGGACTTTTCTTTATTGATATTCGATTAGTAACTGCAAAATTGTTATTCAAGTTTTACGTTTTCTTTATCTGTAGTTTTCTTTATAATACGAAATAACAATTCGAGCTAGGAAATAACTCAAAAGAAGTAACTACGAGCTCGTAGCTTAAAGAGTGAGAGTGCTCATTATATCCTATAGCACGATCTTATGGACCTGATAAGGCGATTAATGGTGGTAAAGCCCCGCTGAAGCTATTACTGATTTCAGCATGAATGGGTCGGCTCACCCGGGGTAGTACCACTCTATCATAGAAAACCGACGTGAAGTAACAGTGCTTGCATTGTTGCGTTTCGTTCGGTCAGTGAGAGCGCCAGAGACCCACCTCCCCTCCCCTTCCTCTTCCCTTCCTTCGCCCCTAACAGAGGCTGGCAACGCACTTGTGACTCCCCTGGTGTTGCAAGTGTCCATGGACCGTGGCGATCACTTACATCAGGTGACCCAACGGTTCGTGTGTCTCCTATTATATAGAAAAAAAATTGGCGATTATGTATAAGCTGTAAAGTATTACATTAGCTCAGTGTTTTCATATATGGTGAATATCATAGACATAGACAAATTGTTACAGCATTAGAATTAGCTTTCAGAATACACTTGTGGGTTCGTATTTAGGTCTGAAAAGATGAAATATACTGACTAATAACAGAAACAAACCGTAAGTATATTGGGGTCTTTTTTCTCTTTCGTATCATACTTTATTGATAATATGATTTGAGAATACATTGTTTATTCTTTTGTTTTGTATGGATCAAATGAGGCGTACATGAGTAGAAGTATGGGCTTTAATCTTTAGAATGTTGTAGTATTTTCTGACAAAGTTTATGTAATTAGTTTTTAGGAAAAAAAAAATCGGTTTATCGTACTTTTGCTCTCAAGTTCACATCGATCATAAAAAATGCGAGCACCTAATATCTGCAGCCTATTTAGAAGGAATTAACTTGTTTAAAATCGAAGATGAAGAGACAATGCCAAGATACGCTGAGCAATGATCGTACTCGTGAAATACCTTCGCCCAAACATATTAAATATATGCCTTTATTGATAGATTTTGAATTACAACGTGCCAGTTCGCCAAGCCAGTTTAATTTAAAAAAATATTCACGCTATTCTGTTTGTATAAATTAAACAGATATAAAGGAATTTCTCAACCGAGTCTTCATGTATTATTTATAAAGTCAGATTAAGCATGCTTCATTTTTGCTTAAAATACGAACATTTTATATACTAACCTACTTACATGTGACTTTTAAGCGGAATCAGAATATTTTCAAGTATTACCGTAACAGAAGTAGCTCGTAAAGTTTTAAAATAAGCGACTATTGCGTCATAAGGCATGCAAAGTAGCGTCTTGCTTTGTGTGAAACGTTTTCAGTCGCGTCTAAAATGTAGGTGACACATTTTCCTTCTTACATTATTAATCGTAGAAAATATGTGCTTGTATGGAATTTGTTATTATTTCAATAAATTGTTTAGAACAACGTTGCTAGCGGCATTTGTCTGTGTGTTTCCTTAGTTCTTTTGAACTATGTAACGAATTCAAATCGGGTTGTAAATATTATAAGAGACCTTAAAATAATGAACTACTAATTACATTTGTAAAGAGGATTACAAAATAGTCCAAAATGATTTTTTTTTATAGTAGCACGGCAAAGTGACTGCACTGTGCCTGATGGTAAGCTCCTTTGTGTGAAACGTTTTCAGTCGCGTCTAAAATGTAGGTGACACATTTTCCTTCTTACATTATTAATCGTAGAAAATGTATGCTTGTATGGAATTTATTATTATTTCAATAATTTGTATAGAAAAACGTCGCTAGCTGCATTTATCTGTGTGTTTCCTTAGTTCTTTTGAACTGTGTAACGAATTTAAATCGATATATTCTAATCAGGTTGTAAATATTTTAAGGACTCTTATAATATTACTACTACGGAATCACATCTGTAGAGAGACTTACAAAATAGTCCAAAATGATAGATATATATTTTATAGTAGCACGGCAAAGTGACTGCACTGTGCCTGATGGCAAGCATAGTACAATCCAAAAACAATGGCGACCACCGAGTGACGTACTATCCATCGCCGGTCGCCGCTGTCATGCCGGCCTGCGAAAAGCTGGATATGGACAGGCTGATCCCGAAACGCGACCCGCAAAAGCGAATCACTATGACGGGCTTTTTCGCCTTATACATGGTGGTTGCGATCCAGTCAGGCTGTAAAACCCTACCACCCCGCTTTCGCCATTACATTCAGCAGGGTGCACCACGTGTAGGTGAGGTTGTTTTGGGTGTCTCAAGTCTTAGATGTTATTTGACACCCCTTACACCCAAGATATATATATCGCACAAAGGTAATTAACAATACCCATTTTTATATTTGACATATTAAATAAAAAATATTTGCTTATTTGCGAAGCTATTCTGCCTTATAATACATTTATCTTTATCCAGTTAAATATGTTAGATTCCTTGGGGATTTCATATAAATCGATTACTCTTTACAGCATGTCAATTCAAGCAATATCTTAGAAGATATGAAAGATTTCAAATTACGCACGACAAACTAAACATTTATATGACTGTGTTTGTAAGGCTTTTTTAACTTTGTCGAATTGTGAATGTTAAAACGCCAATAAATGATTACGATAGTAAGTAAATCTGTCATATTCACTACTGACGATAAATTAGTACATTATTTTTCAAACTGTCTTAATGGGTATTTACAGCCTCACCGGACTAAACACCCCTTACACCCAAGATATATATATCTCCCAAAGGTAATTAACAATACCCATTTTTATATTTGACATACAAAAAAAGATTTGGTTATTTGCGAAGCTATTCTGCCTTATAATATATTTATCTTTGTCCAGTAAAATATGTTAGATTTCTTGGGTATTTAATATAGATCAATTACTCTTTACAGCATCTCATTTCAAGCAATATCTTAGAAGATATAAAAGATTTCAAATTACGCACGATAAACAAAAACAGTTGTTATATGACTGTGTTTGTAAGGCTTTTTTTACTTTGTCGAATTGTAAATGTTAAAACGCTAATAAATGATTAGGGTAGTAAGTAAATCTGTCTTATTTGCTTCTGACGATAAATTAGTACATTATTTTTCAAACTGTCTATTGTCTTAATGGGTATTTACAGCCTCACCGGACTAAACCAGATTAGTACATTGCATTCGTGTGCTGCCGGGATAGTTCACTAGCTTATATAAAATGTACTAATTTACTAAAACAATTATCTAAAAAAAGTCGGTATATATGTCGAGTGAGAGGAAAGTTACGGATAAAATAGGGCAACCAATTCGATGGCGTTTCTATTTCTCAGATATGGTCAACAGGTCATAACTGTTACTAATAACAAGGCACGGTATCCCAAATATATGAAATTAATATCTACATTATGATATTGCGTGAATAAATAAATAAAAAAAATTATCTCATCATCTTAACTCATTACTTGCAAATGCTTTTCGCAGGCCGGCATGATAGCGGTGACCGGCGATGGACAGTGTGTCACTCGGTGGTCGCCATTGTTTTTTGGATTGTACTGTGCTTGCCATCAGGCATAATGCAGTCATTTTTCCGTACTACTATATAAAAAAAACTAAAACAATTATCTAAACAAAAAGTCGGTATACATGGCGAGTGAGAGGAAAGTTCCAGATAAAATAGGGCAACCAATTCGATGGCGTTTCTATTTCTCAGATATGGTCATCAGGTCATAACTGTTACTAATAACAAGGCACGGTATCCCAAATATATGAAATTAATATCTACATTATGATATTGCGCGAATAAATAAATAAAAAAAATTATCCCATCATCTTAACTCATTACTGCAAATGACTATCATATAGTTCTTATTAATATCAAGAATTCAACATGGCGGCGAAAATTCTTTATTTATTACTGCAGCCTTGGGATATTCTTTTGGCATCACTTGTAGTGATGGCCGCTTTCGATTCCTGTCGAGGTATTCGTAAATTATATTATTTACATAAGATACTCGATTTCTTCGTACTATTCGAAACATGTTTTTTAATTTTGAAGTGAAACTTGGAATGGCTTTGACATTCTATTCGGCAACCTTTCTTTGTGACGAAAAGTAGTGGGATAAAAACTGTGTCGAATAAAGTGCTTAATACACACGTTCTCGTCCGATCACTGAACTTAGGCAACGTCGGGCGCGAACAGTACTTGGATGGGTGACCGCCTGGGAACACTGCGTTGACGTTGACTTTTTTTAACTATTATTTATTTTTGGCTTTTTATGCTCTAAACGAGTTTAAATGTCATAGTAACTTAACTTGACTCTTTGGCGATTATTTTTAAAATGAAGTAATGAATTTACTTATAGGTACCTACCTATTCAATTATTTTATTATCAGTAGTTCTTGATAAATGTGATAAATTTGAATTCAATCTACCTTTTTGAAGTTGGTGAGAATCACACTCCAAGAATAACCGACCGACCGGCACGAGCGCATTTGACGTCAAGTCGACATACTTTCTTTCACTGTTCGAAAAAAACATAAAATACGCCAAAAAAATGTTCAACTGCATATATACTAAATACTCTAAATACGTGATCCTATAACGTTGATGTCAAAAGCAATTTAATTATCATCACATTTAATCCTTAAAATATTTAATCAAAAGTGTCATTAGAAAATTTCTATTCACTTTTAAGAACATGTCACTTCCCTATCTCGAAAGCTTTTCCGAAACTTGTGGCCGAAAGACGTCGTTCCGCACCTATCTCTATTTCTTTCTGACACATTTCGTCTTCGGCTATCTCTGTCGCACCTACCGTAATTAATAATGTATGAATGCTGCGGAGACGCTATGCATCATTATGATATACGGGCTCTCGGCCATGTAAGGTTGCCAAAAAAAGTCACACAATACCAAATGGAATTTAATTAGTGTTTTAAGAAACATTAATATTTATTAGTGCGGACGATTTATCGTATTTTATATGTTTTGTGACGGCGAGAGTGGTTTTTAATTAGCATTAACATGAAACCAAAATTAATAGTAGGTACTGATATTACCTGAAAGGTCTATAAAAACCATTAATACATTTTCTACGGTTAATGCTAATTTAATTTTATTATTGATTTTTAACTAAATCTGTTAATATACACAATGTAATATGTATTGAAGCTTAAGCTGGATATTTGAAGTGTGATATAATTAAGAAGGAAATTTGAAAAATATGTGTTTAAGGCCAAATAAATCGCTAACTAATAATAAAAATACGAATGTTGAGTTTTTTTATAGGGGGCAAACGAACAGGTGAGTCACTTGATGTTAAATGATCACCACCGTCCATAGACACCTACAACACCAGAAGAGTCGCAAGTGCGTTGCCACCCTGTGTTTGGGAGAAGGGGAAGTGGGGAGGGGGGAAGGGAGTTGGGTATCCGGCGCTCTCACTGACTAAACGAAACGCAAAAGTGCAAGCACTGTTTTCTGTGAGAGGGTGGTACTACCCCGGGCGGGCCGACCCATTCATGCTGAAACCAGTAGTAGCTTCAGCGTGGCACTACCACCTACACATATGTTTGTTTGTTACGCTCTCACGCTTTAACTATTCAACTGAACATCATAATTCTTTTCATCTAGATGTTGTCGAATATGAGCGAAGCCGCGGGTGAAAGTTCGTTATAAACATATACATCCATCTCATATACATTCCTAACTTTAGTAACGTAAATAATTCACTTTTTACTTATTAATTAACTTATCTAATACTTTTATCGCGTAAGTAATTATTCATATGTACAAGAAGGCACATTTTAATTTTACAAAAAAATCTATCTCATATCTCTGTGATGGAAGTTAGTGTCAAATTAAACGATTTTAAAGTAATTGATTACTCTTCTAGCATGATATATTTGAGCTACGGAATTGACCGATGTGTGGCCACTACGTATTATATTACACCGTGCTATTAGACTGTGTGGCAACTATAGCATTCTATAAATCTATACTAATATTATAGAGGTTTTGTTTGAACGCGCTAATCTCAGAAACTACTGGTCCGATTTGACAAAACCTTTCAGTTTTAGATAGCTCATTTATCGAGGGAGTGTAACAAACCGTGGCTTGGAGTATTGAAAACTGGGGACGGGAAAAATTAAATGCGAGCAAGATCATCTACAATAGTTTTTATTGTCGACTTCGTTCTCGAATTAAAGAATTCGCTCATAAACCTACTGTTAAACGGTTGCATTTACTTATAAATTCACCAACATTTGCCGCGATTAAACAAACGCAATACTAATATATACTGTAAATTTAGCAAAACATACGCACTAAGAGCCCCTTCCATTTGCGCTTCTCTTCACACTTGTTATATTTATTTAGGTCCTTATATATGAAATTGGCGTTTTGTAGCACTTGTCACTTTGATCTCAAATATCTAACGTTTGGTTAGGAATTCCAAATTTCACATTTATTGCGACTATAGACTTGTGTTTCGAATTTAGTGATTCACTTTTTACTGTTAAAGCATCAACTGCACAGGATTCTGATACTGTTAAAGTCATAACCGTAGCAATATTTAATTATCTTACTGTCACTACTAAGTCTTATTTCGTTCAGGAAAAGGCAGGAAATATAAAACACCGTTTTACTCTTTCAAAATTGTAATTCCATTGTTGAAATAGCATTCGTTTTATCGATGGTCGATTATTGTATACAAAATGTTTTTTATATCTTCATGGCTGTTGATATATTATAAAGATTGCCTGATTTAATACGCTAATCTTAAAAACTGTCCGTCTGATTTGAACAATTATTTGTGATTGAGACTGTCCAACTGTAGAGGCTGATTCAGGCCATATAGTTTAGTCTAGGGCCGTAAGGAGCGAATTTGTAAGCAAAACTAACGACGCGTTTTATTATAATTTATAACAGGTGAAACCACGGAATACAGCTAGTGTGTTATAAATTTTAATAAACGTGTGCCCGGACACATTGAAGCTAATAGTCAATATAATGTAGTTATACAAATTTATATGTAGATCTAATAGCATTTTACAATAACTAATGATATGCTATCTCTTTACAGGTATGGAGGAGTCAGTACTAAATGAAGGCACCAGATAAGTGTTCTAGATTACGACCAACTGAATTACATCTGCATTGTCTTATCCCATACCACCTACACAACGTGACCTCATATTTACATTTACGACTCTGTATTAATAAAATTAACGTTCAAATTCGTTCGCATCAATATTATAGGTAACAACCACAGCGTAGTTAAATCTGGTATTAAAATTCGATAGAGCATACGTTATCCAAATGTGGTACAAGAGAAACGTTTTAACTGTGATATTCAGTCGGATTCGAGATTACCGAACGATATTTATGCGTCTATGTTTTAATCAGATTTGAAGTTTGAAGGATGGGCTTTATGTATGATTTTATTGTTTCTGATAAGATATTAGACACTTTAAGTTCTGACTACATATTTTAGATAAGGTTTATCTTTTAAATTAACAGTTAAAACTTGTTAGAGTCCTTTGGGACTTTAAGTATTAATATATCACTAAGGTTTCGTTTATGTTTTAGCTTCTGTGAACTTAGTCATGGACAGAAGGCAAACTATGGATTTACACGTTTTACATGATGTACCGTCTTGTAAATATTCTCATTTCATCTTATTTAACTTCAAATGAAATTATAGCAATACACTAAAACCAATAAAGTATAGAAGAAATGTCCGAATACACTACTGACTGACACATTCTCGCTTCGCTTCGAAAGATGGATTATACAATGCAAACCCAATTTAATTCGTTATATATCCAGATTAACCTCTAAATATTAGACCAACGACAACAAAATAAACACAACAAAGCAACAATAAACCGCATAATGAGGTCAGAACCGCGCAAAACTTCACCAACTCGAACTGTGTCTGTCACTCAACGTTTTCGTTTGTCGGGTGGAGTGGAGCAACGGGGCAACATCAGTTCTCAACAGATTCACAACATGTATCCGTGCTGTCAGCTCCGTCTGGGAACTCTCGCAACAAATTATTTTGCAGGCCCTCCGATCGTTAGCGTGTTACCCGTACTATTTGTTGCATGTTTTTATATCAGCTCATAACTCTCTACTTTGTTTCGAAAAAACTACACTTTCGAGTCGAGTTTTGTTAACACTAAGAAGTATTTGGTAAATTATTTAAACATTTAATTTGGGATGTAATAGTAGCGAAGGCTCGTGTCCAAGTTGTTAACAATAGCGTACATCATGTGAACATATTATAAGGTTACGTTTGAACTTGTGGCTTCTCTTGATCAGTTTCTACAGACTACATTTACATATGGAGCAATAAAATAGGTCGAATTTTATTGTACCCGATTGTTTTGCGATCGCAATCCACATGTTGAAAAACCATGATGCTCGTAAGTTTCCTTGAAAAGAGACATTTTTCGATTAATTTGTAACATTTAAATTATTAACCGGAATAATGATTCCAGTTATGTTTGCTGGACGGACTTAGTTTTTATCGATTTTATTCTTTTTAACTTTTAATTCTCGAATCTTATGTCGTATTTTTAAACTGTCGTACGAACTCTTTTATACCACTTTTATTGTTACTACCAAATCTAATCCAAGACATGCTTCTTAAAAGGTTATCTTATCAATGTTATTAGGATGGTTAAATGCTTGTTACTAACTGATGCAAAAACTATTGAACGCATTTGGATAAAACTTTACATGAATGTAGCTTACATATCAAACAAACAGGTACGCTTTGATTTCTGTTGATTAATTTTACCAAAATATAACGACATTGGAAAACATCCTGCCATCTAAGAGCTGTCTGGGCTTGCACTGCGTAAACCGTAGATTACATGAAGATAATGTATGGTATCATAATTTCTAAAGATTCAAATCTAGATAAAGTCGCGGGCGTCCACTAGTATTTTTGTTCGTATCTATTAATTACATAGCTATATTTTCTTTACGCTGACGCTGTGGTATACAAAGAACGTGACAACTAATATTTATATCAGCATATCTATAAATCATTATATGGATATACGTACCTACATCAATTTATAAAATATGATTATTCTGGGGGATTTAAACCTTAACTGTGTTATTACAAAAAAGTTAAATACGTATTAAATACTTGGTTTAAAGAAGTTTCCTAATAAATGCACCGTGTTCGCCCGAGGCAAGTTCGCGTTACCGTTCGTTTTTCACAGGTCTAACCTAGCATAACCAAAGCGGGACAAAAGAACAAGACGGCGAACATTCAGCGACCGCGGTGTATTAAATATGAGACCTTTTTAAAGCCAGGGTTCAATACGTATTTAACTTTTTTGTAATAACATCGTAAACGTATTTATTTGCTATATAAAGACCACAAAACTCGATTGAAATAAGAATTGAAAATAAAGGAAAACAAATAGTAAGGGCCTTGTCAAAAGTTTTCCCCTCGACTCTATTTTAAGGTTTTAACCAAAGACAACATGCGGTAGCGAGTTTAAATTGTCATAGACAAATGCTTGCAGCAGTTTTATTACGTGTAAATATAAAGTATTCTTAGAATATTTGCTGAATAACATAAGCCACTTGTCCTTACGGCTTTACAATGTCACAGTCTAGTAGAATATTAATGTACATACCTACCTATATTATTGTATGAATATGAATTAATACATTTACTTAACTTTTTATATGTAAAAAGCCTGCCTTGATAGTTTAAAAAAACATGAAATTCAACCGCCAACACCACTTCTTAAAACTATACAATAATAATTATGAACAAAGAAAAAGTAGATTTTACAGAACAAGTAAATAAGGAATATATAATATATAAAAAGGAAACTCGTTGTTTAGTTTTATTGAGTAGGAATATTCAATTGTATTTTGACATAACGAAGAATGTGAGAAGGCTAATTTTCTAACGTGCAATTGTCAACGTTCCAATTAGCATTTTCACTGTCGATATATTCATAGACACCGTCAATTAAATTCCGTTAGAGATAAACTCCAAATATTAATAATAGGAAAACAAACGGCTAATAAATCTCACGCTATGAACGCCTAAACCGACGATGGTCGAGCGAGGTTTCAAAATCACAGATTTTGTTTATGAAACACAAACACGCTATCTCGGCTTCCATTATAAGTTGCTTTCAGGATTTGCTATGAATATATTAATTGTTTAAACTCTTGGACATAAAATTCATAATATACTATAGCCAAATGGTGATAATAACCTTGATAAACTGATAAAAACAGCAGCTTATCCATTTAAAACTATTTCATTCAAATAAGTTAATACCCTATACATTTGTCTTAATTATATTTTTGTAAGTATATTTTAAAGTTTTAGTTGTTATAAACTGTTGTCAGTTTGTCTGCTGTTGGAGAATCTGCTGCCTTAAATCATATTACGATGACTCGATAATGAAGTTTGAGTTAGAGTTCTCTTTCATACTTATTGGATATTACATAATGCTTGCTTGTTCGCACGTTGTGATAATACCAATCAACTATCAAGCAGAATAATTATGTCTTCAACCATTTGTTTTTCATTCTGTAAAGATAATGCATTACCTTATTAGTTTTGGTACGAAAGATTGGTACGAATTATTAATTGTAAAATATTGTAAAAAAGGTAAGCTGCATTGGATAGTATGATTAAAGCAACGACATAAGAAAGCCGAGGAAAATCCAATTATCACTTCACCAATCAGTTTCAAAACCTATGTCTATACGTCACTCTTTTTATCTTTTTCGACTCGCCCTCTATTTTTACAAAACAACCCAATTCTAACCCTATTACGAACAAAGCTCGAATAAATCAATTACCCGTCTACGGAATTTGTCAATGTAACCCTAAAATACCCCACGTAAGGTACTACACCTGGGCGTTTGCAGTTACCACCTGCGAATGTCTGGAGTTAAGCCGATAATTACTGGATTATGTCCCCCGCGTCTGCCCCCTTGTCTCGTCCCCCCACTTCAGCGCCCCCTAACACTTCACAGCGCTTCAATGCACCCGTAGTATGTGAGGTAATGGTTTTTAGGGGTATAATTTTTCGTCTGATGGCGTTTTTTTGTGAATAATTATACAGTGAAAATTATTTCTCGAGTGTCCTCCACTTTTGTAACAGTAAGCAAGTTTAAAGCAGTAGATTATAAAATATTTTGTTTACAGCATAACCATTTCGAAACTAATTGTTTGTTTTACAATATTAATACTGATCCATTGTTTGACTGTATTCCAACAGAGCGTATTTATTTTAATACATTTCATTGGCGAAGAGATTTTGTTTATTTTGTATTAACAACATATCTACATTTTTTGACAAAGTATAACCAAATAAATGTTGCTTACAAAAGAAATTCGAAAAGGATCGAAAATCAATTATCGTGGTATAAAATAACTTTTGTTTTTTCTTTACGATATTCAGACAATCTCTAAACTAAGAATAAGATATTAAAATCAGTAAGTGTTTGCAAACTTAATCAAATTAATAATTATCGAACAGTTGGTAAAGGGGATACGGGAACCAATGGGAAGCTTTCATGGCGTCTTATTGGACTAACTTGGATTGGATAGTAATTTATTACGGTTATTGCAAGATTGGGCTACGCGTCAATAGGACCGCATTGTTATTATAGGGTTGACCGAAATTATAGCACATGAAAATTAGTTTATTTTACTTAAATGTAATGATGTATTATTTATTATAAATGAGGAATTTTGTGAAAATAGATGTAGGTTTGTTACTGTTTTATTCAAAAAGTAGTTAACAGATTTGAATAAAACTATAGTAATATATCATATGTAAAGATTGATATTGTTTGAATTAATCAAAATACAAAGAAAAGTGTCAAGTAAGTTGGACAAAATGTTGCCACTCGATGGTTTTGACGGTGTGCGTTTCTTGTTGTGTTAGTGTATTTTATATCACAGAATATCAACTGATTGTGCATAGGGATACCACGTAAACACATAGTTTTCCGAATAAATATGTAAAAGTGGCCATCTTAACATCACATGTGCTCATATTTTTAAAAAAAGCCGGTGAACATTTTTAAATTAACACTTAAGGTTGGGAAGCATTATAGAAACAGTTAGTAGATATTTTTCTCCAAGCATTTGTATCCTATTCAGAGAGTAAATAATCAAGCGACTATCGATCCGCTTTCGCCATTACCTCGTCCGTTATTCAGCAGGGTGCACCACGTGCAGGTGAGGTTGGCTTGGATGTCTCAAGTCTTCGATGTTATTCGACACCCCTTACACCCCAAAGCACTGCGTATACCGTTAGAGCTATTCTTTCGAATTGACTACACTGTTGGCCTAACATGGCCTTAACAGCTTCACCGGTCTATACTACTGGAAGATAAATATAAACGCAAGCAAAGTTATTAAGATTAATGTTCCTTTAGATAAGAACTAACTGTATAAAAAGAAAAACCAAAATCTAGCCAGTAGTTTTTGCGTAGTTCGCGGACAATGTCAGACCTTGTATGCTTTTATTTATATGGGTTCAGGTAACATGATCTCATTGAAATGTGAAACGTTGCAGTTGCAGTTGTGTCCACTATTAAGACCAACCTAGTATTTCCCAGTAGTTCGATTGCTAGCAAATTGTAGACATTCCAGATAAACCCAAATAGTAAAAAAGCTATAGCGCTGTCGCAACACGTTCGTAGCGTTACGTGAGTGTTGCAAAATGCGATCGAATTAGCGGAAAATGCCACTTTAAACCGTTTCATGGGAGACGATTATCGAATGAGGGTTACTGGGCTTGTTATTGAAAAAGGTCTATAAAGATAATCTATTTTTTTATAATTAAGCTCATCGCGTTTGTATTTCTGAGGTTAGCAAAACAGTTTTTGGAGAAATTTACTCAACGCGACTTCCTGTTAGTTGATTGGTAGAAACCGTCACGTAAGAAAAAAGCGTTATGTACCTCTATTCGAACTGTATTTCTGTCGCTTTTTATTTTATACGAGTGTTGTATGCGTGCAAGTACCGAAATTCGCGTTGACTACTCTTTTCGGTACTATTTTGTAATATTTTCACATATATTCACAACTACGTCCGCGTGACCTAATAAATAAATAATGACCTTTTCAGATATCAGTATTTTTAGAATTTTTTTGTCACATTTTACAAAAATATACATTTATTTCTAATTTACGCTATTCTTAATCCAAATTTATTAAATTTTATTTTCTGTTTTTTAGATGGATTTTTTATGAAAGCGTGTTTTTTTAGTTTTTTTAAACTATAATTTATTTTTCTTTTTTTTTTCGGATTATTGCATTATCATCGACCTTTGACAGGTGTGCAAAGTTTGAATTAAATCTGATCGTTCAAAGTAGGACAAAATCGAGCTCAAAAGGGTCGGTTACAAACATACATACATACAGGTGAAGCTAATAAAATCATCTGAATGTATTAAGTCCATTTACTTATCTACTTTTCTCTCGTACTTAAGTCGCGTCCTCATTAAAATTACAATAATTTATGATACAGTGAACCGATGTTAATGAAACCAAGACTAAACGTTACTCGAGGTCATGCTTTATGAATAAGGTCTTATCGTGAACGCAGTACTTTAGCAGAAATGTGTGTTCAAACAAACAGACAGGCAGACATCTCTAAAAATGATTTAAATGTATTTGATTACTTACTAGCCGGCAGGTTGGATGTTGTCCCGCTCTGATTATAAAAAAATCCTTGACAAATTATATACCAATACCTTCCCCGTTAATCACTTTAACTACTGGTGAAAACCACAAGAAAATCCGTTCAATAGTTTTCGTGTTTATCGCGAACAGACAGACAGACAAATACAGTAGGGGACTTTGTTTTACACTATATAATGATGCCAAGATAACTGCAAACAATTATTTTCACAATAATCAAGTTAGATTTACTTTCTTATTATTATTTTTTTATATCATAGGAGACAAGCGAACAGGTGGGTCACCTGATGTAAGTGACCACCACCGTCCATAAACACTTGCAACACCAGGGGAGTCGAAAGTGCGTTGCTAGCCAGTGTGTGGGGGGAAAGGGAAGAGGAAAGTGGAAAGGGAGCGGAGGTGGGTCTCCGGCGCTCTCACTGACCGAACGAAAGCAACAACGCAAGCACTGTTACTTCACGTCGGTTTTCTGTGAGAGGGTGGTACTACCACAGGCGAGCTGATCCATTCATGCTGAAACTAGTAATAGCTTGCTTCAACGTGGCTCTACCACCTACTATATATGTGTATAGATATAAAGGTTAAGATAGTCACTATGATTCAATAAAAAAATAATAACAAAGCTTTAGCCCATATATACATTTATGACTCTTTTCCATTATACATATTCATTTCATAAAATTAAATTCACACCGTCCCAAAAGAACTATCACTTCAAAAACCATTTGGTTACTAGAATACACTGGTTTTTGATAAAACTAAATACATAACCTAAATAGGCATTTTGCAACGTTGTTATCAGCATATTTTTTACAAAAATTATAATTACTTTAATAAAATCGCACTGAGCTCCATCAAACGAATCTATTTCAAAGAGATAAAACAGATGTATCACAAAACGTTAAATGCATCCTATTGTAAACAATCATCAACGTAAACAAAAAGGGCCTGAAATAACGTACAAAAATCCAAGCATTTGTTCTCGGAGTATAGGGAGGAAACATAAAACTCAGTCTAGTAACCGACAACATAAATCTACAGAATCGAAATCCACATAAAATAAAGTATAGAAACTTTACCCGTACCATGATTTACTTTCGGTCACGTGAGGTTCGATCGAAGTAATGAGGATAATTTTTTTGCTTAGACTACAAATATTAAGTTTAGTTGTAATGTATATTGGTGAATTATATAATAAATATTTAAGGGGTAACAGAATTGTTCTGTTAAGGTTTGAACAACGATAACAAGCTGCGGAAGCTCTCAAGAGAAAAAAAAATCCCGATTTTGAAACATTCTTCATTGGTGCTCCGTTTTTAATGGGTTTAGCGTGATGATATAAAGCCTTCCTTCCTTCCTTGATAGATGAGCTGTATAACACTGAAATAATTTTTCAAATTGGACCAATCGTTCTTGAGATTAACCCCTACAACGTCATAAACTCACAAAGTTTACCTCTTTATAATATTATAGTATAGATATAGATAAATACTTCACAGTTCTATTGGGGCTGAATTGCGTTATAATTTTAAAACATATCGGAATACAACTTCTTACCATTCGATACGGATTTTTTCGTTGATGGTTCTAGATTGCTTTTTTTTTATTCGAAGCAAAGTGGGCGAGTTTCAGCTAATTATAATGTATTACAAATGTATCTATTTCATTAAAGTAAAATTAATGCAGTTGAGTCAGACGGAAATTGTATTAAAACTTATACTATCATTGTTTAGCCAAGGTTAAACCAGAGTTTTTGACTTGGCCTTTATATAGTGTTTTATATTGACAAATTCGAAGTTTTGCCCCTACTATATGTGATATTCTCATTCTATGTAATATAGTTTGATTAGAAATCATAATATGGCACAATCGTGTCAACAAAAAAAATCCCAAAAATGTTTTATTAAGAGCAGTGCCATTTTGTTACCGTACTGAAA
>MU160624.1:42921-71486 GCA_015888305.1 Antheraea pernyi | reverse complement strand
ATAAGGAATGTATAGATATGATTTATTAGTTGTAGTTTTGACACATACCAAGTTGGTTTGCGAACAATCTTCTTATATAAGTCTAATACCCGATTGCGGCACAACTTACCGTATCAAATTGAGATAAAAACTATCCTATATATATTGACGATAAATGTCTTCCCAGTACCCCCTGGGTAGCTCTTTTGCCACTCATCTGTGCCCTGCTTACTGTCGTCATCGGACCTGCGGCAGCGACAACGCAATAATGTTATAACCTTATAGTTATTATTTCGCATTATCTTGTAACCAACATCATCAATTAATATACTGTTAAAAGCAAACTTCATCTCCATGATATTTCCAATTTAACTTAGGTATTTCTTTATGTAGCGGATTTTTTTTTGTAAAGCTAAAACTAAGGATTTTTTTTGCTATAGATTTTATTCCTTTTTTTCAAACCGTCTAAATGGCGCACGCCATATTACAGAATTGTTGACGATGTTAATTATATTTATTGTAATTAATTATTTGAATCACACTTTATGTAGGTAATCTTTAGATACATTTTTGAAAATAAACATAAATTGACTTAATTTTTGGTAGCCGCCGTGCCATGCTCCATAGAAATTGTTTTGTTATAATATTATATGTCGGAAATATGAAGATGAGAAGTTGTATGTCAAAAATGTGCATCTCAAAGTTTCAAATGTATAAATAAGTAGCTTTTAATTACGTTAAATATAAGAAAAAACCTTTTATACAATAAATGTGACAACATATTAGTAACAGTTTCGTATAATTAACTCTACACCTATTTTTAAATTTTATCGATATGGTATTATTGAAGTGAACTTTCTTTAGAATTATTGTGGGTCGAAAATCGATAAAATGAAAATGCTTCATGACAAAGAAACGAACGAATAAAAACATAAATATTATTAAGCCTACTTATTACATTTTATGCTTCTAATTCAACTGATTGATAATTTCGCAAAGAAACGCTAAGTTGCTGTAGTTGTTGTACCTCCATTGTTCGTTATATGGGCCAAAAACATCTTCTCAGAACCTAGCAATGGTTTTTAATAATTATTCGCTTTTTTAAGAAGCATGTAGAGATGAAATATAGCGAATCTGTCATTCAGCAAAATAAAGAATTTCGTTTTATTTAAAGTACGAACTATCGTTAAATTCCTTAGATATAATTTTTGCAAAAATACTAAAAACGGCTTTTAAAAATGGGAAGGTGGCATAGGGGGGTGAAAAAATCTGAACAGCAACACCCTATTCTCCTAGCGATATTAAATATACTTTATAATCTATTCTCATACCTACCACATAAGAAATTTCATAAAAACTGGTCGAACCGTTTCGGAGGAGTACACACACAAACACAGAATCGGGTTTTTAGGTTTATAAGATTTTTTGCGTTTCAAAATACAATTGAAACCGCTAATGACCGATTTGGTGCAGACGAAGTTGCACGGGTCAGCTAGCTGGATAATACAATGAAATACAGTGTAATAAAATAATTATGCGTAAAATAACAACCAAACACAAATATCTGAGGGTTTCTTCGTTGGATTCCGCTAACAAATCACTCAGGGTAGGTCTGCTTTATGGAAGGGTGGAAATTATTTCCTTATTAGTCCGTCTGGTGCTTGGGGTGGGAAGAGTTAATATTCAACCACGTATTTTGTTTTCTTTTTATATTTGTTTGAATAGATGTTGTTACTACAAAGGAATTACTGAAATTATTCGGGCTTGCTACCCAGTTAGGAATTAATCATGCATTTATTAAATCTTTTATATGAGCACGATTTTTATGTCAATTTACTTTCTTCTTTGGCCACGATCTTATCTCTCATCTATACTAATATTATAAAGAGGTAAAGGTTGTAAATTTGTGAGTTTGAGACGTTGTGAGTTTGTGACGTTGTAGGGGGTAATTTTAGGAACTACTGGGCCGATTTGTTGAAAATTCTTTCAGTTTTATGTAGCTCAATTATCGAGGAAGGTTATAGGCTATCATCACGCTAAGACTATAGGAGCGGAGCACCAATGAATAATGTTTCATAATCGTTTTTTTTTTACGTTATGTTAGCGTTAGCCCAAAATAACTATTCCACGCGGACAAATTAAATGTGAATTCCTCTTAACTGATTCTCTGAATTAAATCTCTAGGTGCGTTAAAGAATTCAGAATAGGTTGTCAATGAAATATTATATGATATAAAAGTCTGGTAGCGTTTGTATTCTTGGTAATTATGCATCGACATACTTATTATTAGTAACTTTATCGCGATAAAATAATTCATCTAAAGTCCAGACTCATATAGAAGGCTTCATAAAAAAATCGATGGCTTTTAAATATGAATAAAGGTCTTATTTAGGCTTCCGATGCTCTCACTGACGAAACGCAACAATGAGAAGCACTGTACTTCACGTCGGTTTTCTGTGGGTCGGGTGGGACTATCTCGGGCGACCCGACCCATTCATGCTGAAACCAGTAGTAGCTTCAGCGTTACAGCAAATACAGTGTTAGGTTTTACAATAATGTCCCAAAACATATTACCGATTTGCCGGACTGTAAATTTAAGCGCCATGTCAAGCGGGTTTTAGTGTCGAAATGCTAATATAGAGTGGGTCACTACTTGAATGATGGAGACTTCTGGAATAGACTCCTCTCTGTGCATCCACTAAAAACGGTATTGTAGCGTATAATATATTCGTAATACATATATGTTAAAAATATGAACCCGACCGAGTTTCTCGGCGGTTCTTCTCGATTACTGGGTTATTTTCCGAACTGCTGGTAGTTCTATCGTTCGTAAGAGCCTTATTAGGGCCTAAACTGTATAACATATTTTTGATTTGTTTTGATTTGAGCGTGGATCTATCACCTACAAAAGGAGTCGTCATAGTGATTCGTTTCTGCGGGTCGCGTTTCGGGATCAGCCTGTGCATATCCAGCTGTTCGCAGGCCGGCATAACAGCGGCGACCGGCGATGGATAGTGTGTCACTCGGTGGTCGCCATTGTTTTTGGATTGTACTGTGCTTACCATCAGGCACAGTGAAGTCATTTGCTGTGTCACAATATATATATATATGACACATGATGAGTTCAAATCAATCAAAATACTGTGAAACTGGTTGAATGAGACCTTTCGTGGTATCAGCGAAGTAATTTTTGGTGGTTTAGGCCAGAGAAATATCGCAACATTATCACTTGATTCAAACATCGGAATATCTTAATGATTTCTTGGAACTCTTAAATTTTATATTTTGAATTTGATCAAAGACACGGGAGGACGGAAAAAAACCTGAATGCTTGTAAAAGGGTTACCTTAATATTTTCACCATATTTTGAGGTTATTTCACTATCGGTGTTTAAAATTATAACTATTTCATGAACTGGCTAGTGGGTTACTTTGTGTGGTGCGTTTCTGTCCAAATGTGCTTCAAATTACTGAAATTTATCTGTTGGTGTGTAAACGAAACTAATACTGTCACTGTGAAACGTTAAAGATCTACCGAAGTTTAAATGGGCTTTAAATTTAAAACCTTAATACATGCAAACCCCAATCAAAAAAATATACGTTGGCCAATTTTGATTAGTAAAATACTAGAGCGATTTACAATAAAATGCTTTTCATTATATGTACGAGTATGTTGGCGTTCTTTAGATAGGCGCCAGTTTTCTACTACGAAACTTTCGCTGTTTTCACTTTTAACAAAGTTTATTAAGGGTGAATGATTTCAGTTTGTGTGTTCCAATGTATTATTTATTACCTCATCCTTCCTAATTAGCGGATAATAATCATATAACTTAACAGAAAAGTAAACACCTGTTTTTTGTATGTTAAGGGATGATATTTTGTATTGTTTTTGGCTCAGTGGAATCGTAAAAGCGTATTAATAGAGATGAGATCCGAGCCTATGATGTTCCTAAACTTGTGCAACCTTCTGTAACGGAAAGTATTGTTATGTATCCGTAAAATGGTGGTGAATAATTTATCAATGTTTTATTTGTTACCTAACACAAGTAAATTTACAATCTGTTGTTAATCAACTATGCACGCATTTTAGCAGCTACATTTAGTACCAGATACTTATTAAAATATCGTTTATTTGCATCAGCAGTATTGTTTAAGTTTATGCTTAAAGCCTATAATCAACAAATCTCAAACCTTGATCGCCTTGCAAACCTTTAAGAAACGAGCGTATATTTCTATAAAAGGCCGGCAACGCACTTGTGACTCCCCTGGTGTTGCTGGTGTCTATGGACGGCGGTGATCACTTACCATCGGGCGACACGTCTGTTCGTTTGCCTCCTATAATAAAAAAAAAACTTTTTTTAGTACCGCCAGAAGCCTGTTTCGCCACCTTCAGATGGGACGACTGCGGCCAAGATCCGGTGCCCGTGATGTATTACTGGAAACCTGGCTCCAGATGCGAAGTCGGTTTATGGCGAGGCTGTCTACCGAACATCAACATGTTCCGAGACGAATATGAGTGCGTCTCGACATGCATCTTCACCGCTAGAGCTATGCCAGAAGACTATCATAATTTATTTGGGGATGATGTGGAATCTAACGCGGGTACTGTACCGCTGGATGATGTGACAACTCCTGTTACTGAAAATAATGGAACTGATGTCACGACGGCTGCTGGTGAGGATAACACTGATGAGGGTGGTGCTACTGCAGCCGGTTCGGGTGATTCTGGTACTGGAGCTGCGGATGGTACAGGTGCAGCTGGCTCGTCTGGCGGAGAATCATCAACTACACCACCAGCATCACCAGCACCACCAGCACCAGCAGGGCCATAAATTTCAAGATTTTTTTTGCTGTAATTAGAATTTTGTGGCTTCCTCGTTTACCCTATACTTTTTTAAATATTTTTCATACTATAACATTGCGCTACATTGAGTATATGTTATGGTACGAAGCTACTAGTTTGATGAGGATTAGTACCATAAGACCACGTAGATGCAAAGTGAATATTTTTTGTTTGTTATATAAAAGCAGTTATAGTCACAGAATACTGTATGAGTTTTTTTTTAATAATTATATATTATATTGCATTGTTTCATTTTTAATTGGTTAGTTAGCGGTTTTCAGGAGAATGTGCTGACGGTATTTATTTGTCCCTTGATTTACTTTCATAAATACATTTTTGTTTGAGTATTGACAAAGAGTATGTTTAAATTCTATTTAAAATACTGTTCCATACTTTTGTTATCTGTAGTAATTTATATGTTAGCACAAATCTTTTATTTTCTTGGTCACTTTACGGTTTCTTCAATAGCGATAAAACAGTGTTAGAGTTTCAACGTGGACGGTATATTTTCACTTTCACAAGGTATATAATCGTATGTAAAGAACAACAAAAGGTAAAGGTAGAAGAAAGTTAACAAACATTTTTTTTTCTCGAACTGACTACGCTATTGACCTGGCACAATCCGTTAAAAGAAATCAAGTGCCAGTGTAGACTTTGTGTCCTTTATTTACAAAACCAGCGATCTAAGCCACGAACCAAGCCGGGGTACCCCGAAGAAGAGGATCTCCTAGTGCGGGTGAGTGGTGGATACAGTCCTCCTAAATTCATTTCCTATACAAATACAAAATAACACTCGTCAGAATAATTATTATCCAGTTATAAGTTTACGGAGAGGCATATGAGGAGAGTTTTACATTATACTAGTGGGCCCGGAGGACGCTGTACTGTCCTGATAATAAGAAAAAAACCTAAAAGAAAATCGCAGCGCCACCTCCCAGGTCCAATTTTGAATATCAACCATTCTTGAAAAAAAAAAAACAATATTTAAACTTTCCTCATGAATCACTTCATCTACTGGTGAAAATAGAATGAAAAACAGTTCAGTAGTTTTTTGAGTTTATCGCGAACAGACAAACATACGTGGCAGAGGACTTTGTTTTATAATCTGTAATGGTGTGTGTTAGAGAGAGACGTAAATACGCGAATTTACTCTATCTTATACGAGTTATTTATTTTGAACGGCTGTCCGAGCGAGCCGTTGTAGTGTAGCCGCGATGGCTAGAAATCTATGAATTGCCGTAACGGAACCTAGAAGAGGATTTCGGGCGGTCTCTTCGTACGCCGAGATCTCGTGGAAAATGAGTAATTGACCTGCGTAGTCAATACTCGATAAGGAGACGGAATAGGCGGGGTGATCTTGTGAAGGATTAGCCGCCGGAGGTCTGGGAATGGGCTAGGACGCGGGCTTAGGGGCCCACGGAGCCTGAGGGGCCAAGTAGGGACGGGGGGGGGCGCTAGTCGCGGGTACGGACGCTGCCGGTGCACGAGATGTGCTCGGCAGGCAGTAACAAAACATATTTTTACCAGGTTTATGTCTGCAATTACGTCCTTACATCTAGTACATTATACGTGCCTTACTGCGGCATGTTCAGCCATACATTTACATATTTTACATCATATTCACATTATATTTTCGTTGATGGATCCGTACAATATTACACAAATGATAATAATAACCCTAATGGCGGTTATTTTCAAATTCTTACATAAACGATATTTCTAAATATCACATAAAGACACATTAAACATAGAAGACTAAATACATAAGAAATACGTCAGTTTATCTATTCGCATTATATAGACATATTTATACATAGAGACATATCATCTGTCCGTAACAATGTGAGTAGCTATGTAGCACAGTGATCCATAAAAGCCCCAAGTAAATTCAGTTATAGGGTTAAAAAGATGCGTTCAAGCTATAAGTTAAAGTCAAACATCATTTCTCTGAATAAATATACTTCAAGTGTCGAAGCCGTGGTAGCAACGTCGCAACTTGGTTGTATGTATCGCTATAAATCATACTCTTAGTAAGATTTCGGTTTAAGACATAGTACGTAAGCGGAAGCGATTTACGAATAAATCGCAATAAAATGGCCTTTAAGTTGAAATATCATCCAGGTTCTCTGTTGTAACTTACTGTAATATTATTATTTTATATGAAATAATATTTTTTCTGCAAAAGATAACATCAGCACTTTTTTGACCTTAGATAGGTAGCTACCTAATCGTTATAAACCTCCAATATCTCAGTCACTATATATTTGTTATTCGATTTTAAAAACTTCCCTGATGTATCATCGAAATATAAGGTCCTATGCTAATGAAATTAAAAAGGAAGCCTCTTGAAAGTACTCCCGTTCCAACAAAAGAAATATTTTTATCAAATCGGTGTAGGACTGCTGATTGATGAGAAAACTCAAGCAATGGAATAATTTCATTATTTTTTGGATTTTTATATCAATTATAGACAAAATTATTTAAATTTCATAATTTGTAAAGAGACATAATTACATTCAAGCTAAGGTTATTGGTACATTCAAAATTTATTCCCGGAGCATTCAAAAACTCATACTACGCGTCGCTAGTCTGCCGTAAGCGTAAGACTTCACGAGCATGTCGAAGTATAAGTTTTTCTCCTACAAAAAATCGCAAAACGTGGCTAAAGAAGTTTTCACTAAAAAAAATACAACCAAATTAATAAACTCATTCTTTTTCAAGTCGATTAAACGTAAAAAAAAAAGAATTCTTTCTCATTTTAGTTTTGTGAATGTAATTTTGTGATGACACATTTCAGACGTTTCATACTTCGAAATAGGCATTGAATATTTTGAATAAATATTGTCCCAGTATATCGACTGATCCAGGAATACGAGAAATTTAAGCGTGTAAATATAGCGGCTGTTAACACCTTGTGTGGGGTCGCAATCCTGTCGAACATAATCGCTGTGTCCCTGCTATGCAATATCATAATTCAAGAAAACAATTATCAAAGGACTAGCATCCTCACGCGAGATTATCTGCGTTTGTATCTTTATAATTAACTAGGTGACCAGACTTGGCTGTGGCTCACTTATTAATTGCAGAATAAAAAAAAAAAATTAAAACTAAATCGCGGCGCCATCCATGAGGTATCTATAACGTTTGGTCCTACAGTTTTCTATCAACAAACTAATTTAAAGCGCCATCTGTTATAATAATAATCAACATTGTCAATAATTTAATTAGTAATGAAAAAATATTAAGGCCATTAATCGAATTATAAATTATTCTATCTCTCAAATTGGGCGAAATTATACATATTTTCTTTCATGAAGATCGGTTGAGCAGTCTCTGAGGTTCATCGTGGCCGAACATCATGTCACTGGAGTTTTATATATTTCGATTCTTTAATTCTAAGGGCTTATACAGCGCACATGGAGGAAGCTGTCAAGCAACCGAATATTTACAACTTCCTTGAAACTTATGGTTCTATTCCAGCCAACTTTAACAATATCTTCATAAACTATTGAACCGTAAAGTTTCATCAAAACTCACTGGTTTGTAATGTATGAAATTAATAGGATTCATTGCAAATGAACAATAAACCTCTCCGCTTTCACCCGTTCGTATGTTTCGACCTTTATCGAGTATTATAGTAACATAGCATCTCCTATAGCTCGATACGAGAACATTTTTCATACACAGACCAGTGTTTACAATGTGATATATTGTTTTATATAATGTACGGGTAGTACGAAACGGATATTAATGGATCTTATATGAAGTGGAAGAAGGATTGCTTTGATTTAATATTTAATTAACTGAATACTTATTGAAACTTGAGTAATATTATAATTACAAGCGTAATATATATTTCTCCGATTGAAAGCAGCGTCCGTTTTGTGTGATAGTTATGTGGGTGTTTGAACTAGTGTTACAAAATAGTCGGTCGGTCATTCAGGCAAGCCAATTAACACCCTGTAGGCACTGTGACTCTTTATCCAGGCTGAGCATCGCCTTACTATAGCTTCGACATAGCAGTGCGTGTAGAGCAACGACCAACGGCCTTTTATATGCCGATCTGTGGAAGTCAAAGCAATTAATATTTACTCATTTCCCCAATATAATTTAGCAACAAAAAAATAATGTTATAGGTGGTAGAGCCACGCTGAAGCGTTTCAGCATGAACGTTTCGGCTCGCCCGGGGTAGTACCACCCTCTCGCAGAACACCGACGTGAAGTAATAGTGCTTGCATTGTTGCGTTTCGTTCGCTCAGTGAGAGCGCTGGAAGTCTACCTGTCCTCCCTTCTCTCCTACCTCCTCCCTGCCCCATACACAGGTTGGCAACGCACTTGCGACTCCCCTGATGTTGCAAGTGTCTATGGACGGTGCTGATCACTTAACATCAGGTGACCCACCTATTCGTTTGTCTCCTATGATATATATAAATAATAAAAGCGATCAAATTAATGCTATTTAAGTAATACATGAATACTATACAATCTTATTTATGTATAGAAATAATTGACTATCTCTATTAGGGTGGCGCTAGTGTTAATGTTACGGTCGCGTTGTAGTCTTGCTTCTCGGATGTGTCGTAGCGGCATCGAACGTATATGATAACACTAGCCAATAAAAGATTCACAGCCACGACCTCATCTCTAGTAGACAATGCGACTTTGGGAATTCATGAGAGGTACCGAATTGTTTATTGGTATGTTTAAATGGGAAAGTTAATAAGTCGGGATAAAATATCTCCACATAAAAACGTGAGTTGAGTGAATGGTACAGAAAAGAGGTGGGATCTTCAGAAATCTTGACGGAATTGAGAAATTAACGTTCAATTGTTCAGTTTCCATTTTATTTCATTACATGGTCTTACTATAAAGATAAGTTTTTTTCTAATTTTCTTTGTTAGTACGTACAACAGTGAAAAGTTGGACAGGCACTTTTGGGTTGTTTTCTCTCCGCTGCTCGAAATTATACTATATTTTTTTTCTGTTACTCTAAACTTTAATCATCTACTTTACAATTACTTACAATTATAATATAAAATGACGCCTCGCGAATCATTAAAGACTAAGTTTCAGGAATTCGGTATCTTAACTCTGCCCTCCCAATATATTCTAGATAATTTAATGTATGTCCGCAAAAACTTAGATATGTTGGATCTAGTAAAAGACCAGCATAATTTAAATACTAGAAATAGCAACAAATTGGTCATTCCATGCTTCAGGCTCACTAAATCCAAAACACATTACGGATTTGCCTGATAGTGAGTTTAAGAACCATTTCAAGCGGGTTTTAATATCTAAAGGCTATTATAGGGTGGATCATATTATAGGGTGGATCAATACGTGAACGATTGTGACGTCTGGAAATGACGACACTCTCTGTGCATCCACTAATAACGAATGTGAATATTTATGTTACTATACAAATATATGACATGAAAAAATAAACGAGACCGAGTTTCTTGCACGTTCTTCTCGATGACTGGGCTGTTTTCCGAACCGGTAGTAGCTTTGACGTTCATAAGCGCCTTCTCAGGGTCTAAATTGAATAAAGGATATTTTGATTTTGATTTTTGAATTAGTAAGGCTGATAACACACACCTAAAAGCATTCTTTTAGCATGTAAATTTGAACAGATGCTCCTATATAAGTGATAAATGAGCATTTAATAAGGCTTTTTAAAAGTCATGTCCAAGAAGGATTCAAATTAAGATAATTCCTAAGATTTTGAATTAACTATTGAGTGTAAATTCCGCGAACTATAATCTAAGTAACTATCCCAGCTATATTGCTGCAACATATACCTAATTATTTTCAGTTAAATCTAACCAGCTATCCCGGTGATGTAATAACCTCATAAATACATGGCTATTTTATTTAAATTGTTTTAAATATTATATCAATCAATCAGATGGTAGTAACTGCGTTATGTTCTCCTATAAAAGAACAATACCGATTTTACTTACACCAAAAATAAACAGTAAGTACTTTATTATCTTGAGGTCAAAACAGTATTGCTTGCAATCCATCGGTAGCACAAGCTGTTTGAATCAAGTTTTCAGAAATAGCAACGAATCTATAACTTATTTGAAAACAGAACTGTATACATGAATTAAATAACCGATATTTTTAATAATCCCAAGAAGAGATTTATAGAAATCACTAGAAGAAATTACAAATTATTATGTATATTTGTACCTAGGCCATAACAAATTTGTACCCTAGTGGACCCTGAGTGTTGACAGCGGACCATTCCTCACATCGACTGTCTCTTTGATATATCGTTATTGTGTCAAGCTGGCAACATCTCTCCATTTTAGCATGATCTCACTAAAATGTTTGTAACGTATGTACAGAACTAAAAGGATAGGTCTATTCATACTGGTAACTTGATCCGCAGAGACACTATATAGAATACTATAGTGTTGCCAGGAATGATAATATTTTCCCAATTTATTTTATAAACTGAAAAATAATCTTAATTGTTATTTCAAGGTATCTTATGATGTTAATACAAGATTATACTATTGATTTCTATTAACTTAACTGTTGCACAATAACTTAGATATTGAAGAAAATGAAAAATATAGAAAAATTGTATTATCAATTCAAACTCCTCTTAAATTATATTTTATATAGAAAAAAAAAGTGGCAATTTTTTCTTCGCCTATACTAATATTATAAAGAAGTAAAGTTTGTTAGTTTGTGACGTTGTAGGGGGTAATCTCAAGAACTACTGGTCCGATTTACGATTACGATTTCCGACGATATAGAATGGGTAAAAAAATAGAAGTACATACATACAGACACTGATAAAACACTTAAATCTTAAATCCTTAGTAATATTACAAATGCGAATGTGAGTTTGTTTGTTTTTGTTACACTTTCATTTAACTACTGAAGCGACCGTCATAAAATTTTGCATACATGTAGCCAAAAGGACAAGAATACATTTTATCCAGAAAAAAGTACTGTACACAAAAGATAATAAATAATAAACTTTAATGACAAACAGTAATGATTGCATCATTTTACATGTAACTAAAATTCCGGTTAAAACCTCGGAATTTTTGTAATCCTGGCAACACAAACTACGTGGTACCGTATATCCTGGACGACGCACATATTGCGGTCTCCAGGCTGTCCAGGGATATCTACTCTCCGTACATACATTTCTAGGTAACTGGAACAACGTGAGATATTTCAAAATGGATGAATATGTGAATAAACGGATTTATATTTCAAAGGCATAGTAGTGAATTGTTGGATGAACGTATTGCCTATAGTTTGCAATGATTAAGTATTTTATTTGCTTATTGTAATATTCTCATTAGGTTAAGTAACGTTTACAACTCTCTTACATACATATGTTAAGTTACATTTAAAGTTTTATCATTACTGCTCGCCTCTTATGAAAAAGCGTAATAAAAGGTAGAAGTTACTCCAAAATCCTGCCAATATAAGTTTTGTCAAAATTGGTCCGGCCGCTTCAGAGTTATGACTGGAGAAAGAAAAGACAGTTTAATTTTATTTATATGTTATACTAGCTTCTGCCCGCGACTTCGTCCGTGTGGAATAGTTACTTTGGGCTATCGCTAACACGCAGTCGAAGCTCTCCAAAAGGACAAAAAACCTCGATTTTGAAATATTCTTCATTGGTGCTCCGTTCCTAATGGCTTTAGTGTGATGATATACCTATAGGCTATATATAGCCTTTCTTGATAAATAAGCTATCTAACACTTAAATAATTTTTCAAATCGGACCAGTAGTTCCTGGGATTAGCGTGTTCAACCAAACAAATAAGCTTTTTTTTCTCGAGCTGACTACGCTATTAACCCGACAGGGTCTTTACAGCTTCACCGGGCTACTAAGGCCGAGCGCTTAGGGCACTCAGCCGATTTGGTTTTTAGGTAACATACACAAGGGTGCACGCACGCCTCGGCTTGGGCTGTTACCTGAAAAAAGTCGCGTCTAACCTAGCTAACTATTCTAAGCTGTTCATACATATATTCATTTGTGAGCCATACAATCGAAATTGCATGATTCACAAATGGATACGTGTATTTCGGAATGAAACGAACTAAACTATTCGATTCAGTAACACGCAGCGAAAGCACTCCTATTGGCCTTATCGTGATGATATATAGCCTAAAGCCTTCCTCGCTAAACGAGCTATCTAAAACCGAAAGATCAGACCAGTATGTCCTGAGATTAGCGCGTTCAACCGAACAAACAAACACACTCTTCAGCTTTATATATTAGTATAGATTTACATGAAGTAGAGAGAAATCGACGTCTTAGAATAAAGTTATACGGAGTTTTGAACGTTTACATTGATAACGTTGGCTAAACCTTAGGAGATAGTAATAAATGATATACTACGAAATTGTTCATCTTAAAAATACCTACAAATAAGGTTATAATTTCTTTATTAAGAATCACTCAGTACTTAATATTATTTAAATTTTCGAACCTATGACGCGTTACCAGTTCTAGAAGCAAATACGAATGGGAAAACTTGTAGACCAAGAGCTTGTGACTACCAGGGCTTCCTCAAAAGCGTGGGCGCAACACGCATTTAATAAGATCGAATTTAATTTTATTTAGCGGCGACGGCGCCGATATCTAAAAATAGACATAACAAAAAATATTATTATTGAACGGTCGTTTTAGGGGAAGATAGACGTAAATACGCGGATTCACTCTATCTTATATGAGTTATTTATTTTGAACGGCTGTCTCAGCGAGCCGTTGTAGTGTAGCCGCGATGGCTGGAAATCTATGAATTGCCGTAACGGAACCTAGAAGAGGATTTCGGGCGGTCTCTTCGTACGCCGAGATCTCGTGGAAAATGAGTAATTGACCTGCGTAGTCAATACTCGATAAGGAGAAGGAATAGGTGGGGTGATCCTGTGAAGGATTAGCCGCCTGGGACCTGGGAATGGGCTGGGACGCGGGCTTGGGAGCCCACAGAGCCTGAGGGGCCCGGTAGGGGCGGGGGGCACGCTAGTCGCTGGTACGGACGCTGCCGGCGCACGAGATGTGCTCGGCAGGCTCGAGAAGGCCTCTCGAGACATGAGAGGTGGAGGTCGGGGGCGGGCGGGGACGGCGGCCGTCTTAGACGGTCACGCCTGCCTGGGGCAGCGAAGGCGGTTTGTGCGCGGGGCGCGGCGGCATCCGCGACAGTTCGCGGTATGACCCACGCCGCGGCACAGAACGCAGCACGGAGGGTCGGGGGATTCCTTCGTGCGAGAACACTCCTTGGTGGATTGGTCGCCAAGGCACTTAGCGCACCTGGGTTTCAGGAGACAGTTTCGTGCGGAGTGTCCGTACACCTGGCAGTTGTGACACTGCGAGGGCACAGACGTTTTGCGCGGCGGCTCGACGATAACGCCGGAGAGGCCGCAGAGGGTCGAGATATTGTAGATCGCTTTCCCTTCACGGGTGCGATCGAGGACTACAAGAACCATATCATATGGTGCCCTGGTGCGTGGCGAGCGCATGCGATGTACCTCACGGACAGAGATATCTGTCGGGATCTCGGCGGGGACTCTACGGATTATTACACGTAGGTGACGCACTTCCTCGAGCGAGTGGGTAAAATAACCGAACTTGTTTTCCCGGAGGAAACGAGTGAGGTTACGATGGGCGGTGGAAGTTGCTACCTTCACCTGAATACCTACAGCGGTATTCACAGCGGAGGTGAAAGAGATTTTTGCTATTTCTAGCAAACTAGAGATCTCAACCCAGGACGCCTTGTCCTGGATCGTGACGGGAGGGGGTGGGCGGGGCTTCTTGCCCGAGGCTACGGAACCCGCAGCGTCGGGTGAAGCTGGACTGTCGGGGATTTACAGCCTTAGGGGCCTTTTTGGGCGCACTAGCGCCCCTGGAGTAAGGCGTTTGCTTGAGGGCAGACGGCCCTCACTTTCGGAGGAGTTGACGGGAGGGTGCTCCCGCTTTTGGCGGCGCACGACGGTGATGAAGTCATCGCCCGTGGGAGTAGAGTCGAGGTCCATACGGGAGCCTTCCTCGTCTGAGGTGGGGATGGCTGCTTCACGAGCAGCGGACTGACTCGCCTGCTGGAGCAGGGAGAATGAGTTCTTCAGAACAAATTTTGGATTCTTGAGGACTTTTGGCGGGGAACCGCGGTTGGCATGGTTGAGGACGTCGCGGCAGAACCGGTCGTACTCCGTGATTAGTTCCGGGCACATGTTCGTGGCGAATCCGTGGAAAGCTGCGATCTCGCGCTCGGGTGAAATGGACTTGGCCATACCGGAGCCTGAGGAGGGGAGTGGGGTGGAGAAAGACATCAAAACCTCCCCGTCAGAGGGGCAGGGGGCGCGCCTTAATGAATTTAGCGGACTATCCGAGTCCGGATCAAAGGGAGCTGTGGGAGATGTGCAATGACTCACAGGGTACGTACAGTGCCTAGGGGAAGCCCTAACACTTCTTTCTTCTCTTCAGAGGGCGCGGCGACACGACGAGCACGGCGACGCACCGAAAAGTGCGGTTTGACGTATTGAAAAGTACGGTTTCCTACGTTCTGAAAAAAACGCGTAACGAGAGACGAGTCAGAGAAATGAGTCGATTGACAGAAACGAGATTCGCGAGAAACCCGAGACTCTCGATATGAAAAATAACACACGCGTAAAAACACTGAACTGACTGGAATGACGTCACGAACGATGTAAATAAACGTATCGAGAATCACTAAGCACACGCGTCCGATTAGCACGAGAGCCCGATCGGACTCAATAAGCTTTATAATATTAGTATACTCGTAGATTACTACTTTTCTCTCGTACTTATCTCGAACCGTCATTCTAATTACAATAACTTTTAATAGAATATACCGATTTTAATGAAACAAAGACTAAGCTACTCCCGAACATATGCTTTATGATATAAGGTTTTGTTGTGAACCCAGTACTTTAGCAGTGATGCGTGTTTATACAAACAGCCAGACATTTCTAAGAATGATTGAAATTGATTCTTCGTACGCGTGAAGCCTTATGTAAAAAACAGTGATTAATAAAGTCATCTGAATGTATTAAGTCCATTTACTTATATACTTGCCTCTCGTACTTACACCGCGACTTTAATAAAACAGACTAACTTATTCTCGAAGAATATGCTTTGTGATTTATTCGGTGTGGTTTTATTGTGAACCCAGTACTTTAGCAGTGATGAGTGTTCATACCAACAGACACATAGAAAGATAGACAGACAGACATTTCTAAAAAAGATTGAAATGTATTTTTATTACTTATTCCTAGATATCAACAATTTTTTTTCACAAAATCGAAAAAGTACAGACACGTTAGATTTACATTCTTATCATATGTATAGATATATATTGAACATTGGGGGTAGTAGTTATAAAGGTATAACGTCAATTATAGATGACGTCCTTCTTCTCATTTAATAGATCAGTCATTCAAGACGTATAGTGTTTTCTATAGTGATGTGATCGGTCAGATAATCCGCGCGAGAATGATCCCCACTCCTATTTCGCTACGTCTTATATAGGCTTTCTTCGTATTAGAGGATAGGGCGTAATGTTTATGTCAGCACTAATACTTTTTAAAGAGCATTTAGGCCGACATATTCTATATTCATCTTATGCAATTCATGGTGGTCGTGGATAATATACGTAGGTATATTATGTAGGTCTCATGCATACACAAAAATTTTAGCGAAACTTGAATGTCTTTACCAGGCTGAATTAATTCATAAACGCCACTATTTGATAATGACCAAGGAAAATATCAAATATCTAAATACGTCAATAGCTGGCGTGATTAGTTTAGTTTCTACCCTGAAGTTTATTATTCTCATATATAAGAACTTGGGAGTCTTAGAGAGTAGAGTGAACAGGCATCTATTGAGTAAATGCGATACAACGTCGGCCTCATCATCACTTACCATCAGGTGAGATGTGGCCAAGCGCGTACGTGCTGAAAATTAAAAAAACAACTTCTAGTAAACTCTAAAAATATGCAACAACATTGTTCTCAAAGTGGAAAGCACAATGGAATATTCAAAATAATTAAGTATTTAATAAATTAATGTAAATATAATGAACAAAGGAACTTACTTAGTTTAATATCAAAACACTGTTTAGTTCGGAACTTATGCTCCTTCGTAACTTTGGATCATCTCAATTGCAATGCAATTTTGAAGACGCAATAACTTAGCCTTTGGTTACGCTATACATTCTCTTGTATATTGAAATTGAATTTGAAACTAATTTCCATAGAATTTTTTTACTAATAACTAACGTCATATTGTATTTTTCAACAATTTTTTTATGCCAAAGGCAGATGGGCCATATGATGTTGAATAGCTACCATCGCCTAAGGGTAACTGCAACAGACCTTACCGACCTTGAAGACCGTGTTTTAATCCCTTTTTGTGGAGCCCCATGTCACAACTCTGAGGAAACAGCTAAGCCATTCCACAACAGCTCCATACATGGTAAGTCATTCCTTAACGGTATCGTACCTGGCAAGCCATGCCACAACAATTTATTACCAATTTTAATTTACACTTGGAGCGAAACAGTTATAGCTCAGTTGATAGCGAGTTTAGAAACAGAATCGATCAACGTAAGTCTGAATCCTTGCGACTCAATAGGAGTCGATGAAGGAACATATCATGATAAAACCATCGTATGATGTTAAGGCTCTTTCTCAGTCCGGCTGGCTAACTACCAACCTTAAGTTGAAATTCTGTCGCCAAGCATCTGTTGGTATCGCCATCAACTGCACTTAAGAGCCAGTCTCCTCTAGGTTCAGGATTTATAATGTAAGTCATTTTCATTATATTATTATCATCCTTATTTAGTCATTATCATCTTCTTACCCTTATCCCACCTAAGTAGGGTCGGCACAACATGTTTTCCTTTTCCACGCTCGCCTATCAGATGTCATCTCAGTCATCACACTTTTTACACACATATCATTTTTCACACAATCCATCCATCCTTTTTTCGGTCTTCCTCTACTCTTATCTCCATCGACCGTCATACTCAAAGCTTTTCTAGTTACATGGTCTTCATCTCTCCTCGTAACATGCCCATACCATGCTAACCTATTATTCCTTAACTTCTCTGTTACTGGTGCTATTTTCAAACTTCCTCTGATATATTCATTCCTAATCTTATCCATTCTAGTTACACCACACATCCACCTTAACATTCGCATCTCTGTCACATGTAGTTAGTATTATTATTTAGTATTTAATATTAATATTATTTATTATTTAGTTCAGATGATATTGTGATCAAATGATAAAATCTATCTATATAATCAATCTCAAGTATAAAAAATGACTAATTAGGTACGTTAAATTAATACTTTAATAAAATATCGAGACCAAATGTTATTTTTTTCCCGACTCGCCGACTTAAAAGCCTCTCGGCATCCGAATATCGAAGGACTGATTCCGATATGCAATAAAATAAAAGCAAGACATTCTAGTTGGTAAACTCTTCATTTCGCGCGAGCAAAACGTATCATATAATATTATTTATAACTATCTTTTTAATTTAGCAAGCATACATACCTATATACTCAGACAAAAAGGAATTAACCTTGATTCCTATTTTTACATTTTAATTACGAATCTCTTAGCATATCGTAGAAATGATAATCCCGCGTTACCGCGTACTTTTGTGCCTTAAAATGTTTTCAAGTTTCATTTTATTTTAAATATAGCATTTTTTTATAAGTTTCTATGGTTAAATTTATACCGTAAACTAGCTGTTCGTAAACTACCAGTATGGCGAGTGTTACTCTAGGCGTTCAAGAACTAGTCCAAAATAATTGACGTCTGTTACTTATTCTTGGACGCTTTTACCAATATATGTAAAATTATCCATACATCTTTGCTGTAATATCTTTAGAACACTATGACATTAAATGCGTTCCACGGTTACTTCAATTCTACAATTATAAATCTAAAATCTAACAGATAAACTATATGTACTATTGTAAAATAAAACAAATATTTTGTGTATAACTTTTACGCGTGCTCTGATTTGTATCTTCTTTAAATTTAATAGCTCAGTATATTTTATCTCAATAGCTAATTTTATATTATTTTAATAACCTCAATATAACTTTAACTATAATACATAACGTTTATATATCAAATTTTATAAAAAAAACGAGATAATCACAAAGTAGCTATCCTATGTCTCATGCTTTGTAAGAGCAGTGAGTTTTTTTTAGGTAATAATGTTAGGTGCTACAATAAAGTTTCAGAGAACATTACTGATCTGTCGGATAGAAAATTGAAGCACCGACTCAAGCAGATTTTGATGTACAAAGGTCTGGTGATGTCCGGAAATGATATCCCTCTCTGTACATGTGTTAAAAAAGATTTAGACTAAAATGTTTTCTAATAAAAATATATATAGTAACAACATAGAACACATCGAGTTTCTATCCAGTTCTTCTAGATAGCCAGTTTAACTTAAAAGGCAGAATTTTGTCGTTCATAAGTGAACTCAGGGCCTGAATTGGATAAACCAACTTGTCCAGTTCTCCTGCTATCTCTAAACCAACATTTGTTTGTGAAATGGTAACGAAAAAAACAAAGTTATTTTTGCATGAATAATATTTTCTTGGATGAAATAACAAACATATAGGTATTTTATTATCAAGAAAAAATATCGAATGAATACATAATGTAAACTGTTTACACCAGGAAATCAAAAAGTGAAAGTAGTTCAGACCTTACCGGAGTAAGCATAAATAAACGAGATACTTTGCAACAAAATTTTTACCAAAACCACTCGACAAATGGGGTTGCCAGCTTAGCTTCTCATGGGTTATGTATATTTTTATCCGTCCGTTTTTCACATTGTTACTGAAAATAAGTCTCGTCCATATATTACGAATAGACAGGATCATAACATTTTATTGTTGATAGATTACAGAAATAATTATATGCTTAAAATGGTTTTTGATAGAATGGAAGATTTAATAAACCTTATAGTAAACCAACCCGCCGCGATATTACCTTACCGCGTCACTCGGGGCTGTTTGCCCGAGCGCCTGCGCCTCTGAGACAAAATCTGTCTTTGCGCATGCGCGTGCGATCGTACGAGGCGACGCCGCGTCCTCGCGCCAAGACAGTCTGCCCAAGCACTCGTGACGGCTTGACGCTTGCTTATTGACATGCGCCTACGACGCACACGCACGCGCTTCCTTTGTTTAGTTTACCGTGTTTTACATATAATATCTAGTGAACACCACGATTGTACTTTTGTTGTGTTGAATAAACTGTTAGCCCTGAGAATTAGCCTTGTTTCCATCATATGAGATACACACCCCTCATATATGGCGCCACAACGTGTGTTAGTGAAAATTTAAAGCGTCGTATAACTATTATACAACATTATAGTGCCGTGTCAGTATACAAAATAACATTTTGTATTTATTGTGCAAGTGATGGTGCTAAATCAGTGACTATTTTTAGTTGGTACTTTTTCGGAATCAGGCAGTGTACACCTAACAGAAGCTAAAAGACTTTTGAATCAGCAACAAACGGGGGTGGATTATCAGTTTTTTTGTCGTCACGATTGTTTTCGATTGTTTAGTAAGAATCCGAGAAGTACTAATTAAGTGTCGCTTATTGTCATCGTGACAAGCGAGGAATTGGTTGAAAATATAGTACTGTGCATTTAGAAGCAACAGCGACCAGCAGGAGATATATAAATTCATGACCAGAGTCTGCTTTTATACCGATATTACAAGCGTTGGCCTGTGATTATGTCACCCGACACACAGAAAACCGACGTGAAGTGACAGTGCTTGCATTGTTGCGTTTCGTTCGGTCAGTGAGAGCACCGCAGGTACACCTCCGCTCCGCCTTCCCCCCTCCCTTACCATCACCTCCAACACAGGCGGGCAACGCACTTGTGACTCCCCTGGTGTTGCAAGTGTCTATGGACGGTGGTGATCACGTAACATCAAGTGACCTGTTCGTTTGGTTCCTATGATATAAAAAAAAATGATGACTAGGTGCTACTTGTTACACGAGTTTTAATAATCGTTACAATTGAATGGAGCGTAGTAGAAGAAATGCCAAACGATGCATTAAGAAAGAGCATCTGTGTACAATACAATTAGTTCAATAAAATCGGAATGCATATTAAACGCGCGCAGTAAAATTGTTCGTGCGAATAAAGTCTTAATTGGGTTGGTATAAATAACACAGACATTTCCAAAATAATGATGGCTCGATCGTAGCGTTTTCGGACTTCGTTCAAATTTTACAATGACTTCACGCTTCAGCTAATGCAAATATCATTGTGAAACTATAGTATGTTGTTAAAGCTTTTCCAAATACCTACCAGTCAACTACTATGCCAAAACCATGATAAGGAATTTCGATACAAAAATTTTAAAATCGGCAAACCGTTTAACAGTAGAAAAATTATGAACACACACACACACACACACACAAAGGAATTTTATCTACAAAAAATATATTTAAATGCTTGTGTTCTCAGAAGTAATTGTATTTAGTAAAGCTGAAACTAGAAAGTTGTAGTGAGTGAGTAAACTTATATACTGAAGTCAGACGCCCCGCGCCCTGAGAAACGGTTCAGTGCGATAACACTATTTTTGGTCTGGAAATAAAACCACACGAAGTAATACGACATAGGAAATAACAGCATAACAATAGCATCAAACACATATTTTTTTATAACTTTTTAATACGGATTTGTATTTGTTTACAGTTGTGGCTATGAATATATGTAACGCAATCTTTGAAATTTATTGTCACAGATTTCACAACGTCTGAATGATTTGAAATTTACCTTACTAAGCAGGATAAAAAAAAATTGCTATAGATGCTGCTAAAGTAATTTTTTAACGCGTTTTCTTTTTGGTTTGGCTTGGCTTTAATATATCAGTCAGTCAATTGTTTTCTTATGTATATAAATATGACATATGTAAATAATTGATATGATGATATTATAACTAATATATAGATACGCCATAAGCGCTTCCATAGTTCCTTGTTAAAACTTGGCTAGTTAGCTTATTTTTGACATCTGTCCTGTCTATCCGTCCGTAATTAAACAACATATAACTATTTCGTTTTCATCACCAATATTGAGAATATGCCATCTTACTTCCACATTTTATGTAAGACAGTGTGGCGTTACACCATTACCTTACGTATGTGTACATTATCGTTTGTTTTGTCAAAATATATAGGTAACGTATCTTGAGTTATAATAATACTAATTATTATGTTAATAATAATAACAAGCCAACCTCACTTGCACGTGGTGCACCCTGCTGAATAACGAACGAGGTAATGGCGAAAGCGTGGTGGTAGGGTTTTACCGCCTGACTGGGTCGCAATCACCATGTATATGGCGATAAAGTCCGTCATAGTGATTCGCTTCTGCGGGTCGCGTTTCAGGATCAGCCTGTGCATATCCAACCTTTCGCAGGCCGGCATGACAGCGGCGACCGGCGATGGATAGTGTGTCACTCGGTAATCGCCATTGTTTTTGGATTTTACTGTGCTTACCATTAGGCACAGTGAAGTCATTTTGCCGTGACACAGTAAAAAAAAAATCTTTGATATTTATGATTTAAATCTATAGTGCCTTACTGATTGCTCCGCGTATAGGGTATTTGAGGAAAAATTGCCCACGAAGGCCTGAATTGAAGGCTGAAATGACTCGTTACACGTCAATCAATGTGATGAATTGAACGTACCCTTATTTTTTTATATATCTTATTCATGAATAAATCTTGTTTTTATAAATGTGTTTTTTTAGCTATTTACCTGCATCATCTCTATAGTTCTTAGCTATAGTTAGACCCATTAGGTGGCATAATTGTTACGATCTAGAATATTTATAGATTTCTTACAAAAAACACTTTTAGGCCTATTTTTTTTGTCACCCGACAGCACTAAATGTTTTAAACTTCATATTTTGTATATACCTAAATTATTAAGATCTATGACAGGACAAGGTAATTTTATTATATGTTTTTAGTTTAGTAGCCACTCATGATATTTAGTGTTATATCAAAGAAAAAATTAAAAATAGTTGTTTTTACATACAATAGATAATTCGAAGCTTTTGTGTCAATATGTCATACTTCACGCTTGGTACGTCTACAATCTATTTATCTTTATATATAAATTTCTTCTGTGCGTGTCACTATGTCACTGAACTCCTTCTAAACGGCTGGATCGATTTTGATGACATTTTGTATGCGTGTTCCAGTGGATCCAAGAATGGTTTAGATTCACAATTGGACGCGGTAGGTGGCGCTGCGGCTCAGTTTTAGGATTATTTTTTATTACCAAGGCAGGGCAACGTCCACCCGGCCCGCTAGAACTATAATAAGGCCAAATCTGTCCATTAAATATTTTTTGAAAATTTTGATCGGGGTAGACTTTGTTATCGATAAAGAAGCCAAAAATAATCCTTTACAATTTTTGTCTGTCTGTCCCTGTGAACACGTATCACTCTGAAAGTACCGAACCAATTTTGACGAAACTTGACACAGTGATAACTAATATTACAAGGTTACATCTAGGATACTGTCACATAACACGCAAGGAGTTCTCCAGGATAACGAAGACAAAAATTTGTAATTAATTTAATTAGACTTTTTTGCGACACCTTAGTACAAGAGCCAGCAACGTTGGTAGAACGAGAATTTTGGAAGAGCTGGTTCTTTAATATGAAGATATATTATGCTTTTCCAAACAGGATTTAGGAAATCTGGTAGCCGGTTAACGTTGTGTTTTTTAATGCGCATCACACCTTTACAGGTCAAAATTTTGATTTATAAATAATTTTAGGAACATTCTTTTTTCAGTAACATTTAAACTCTATATAAAACATGAATTTATCACTGCCAGACAATTTTTGACTATAATGAGCCCGATGATATTATTTATAAATAAAATAATTCATTTCAAACCATTTTATTTTTTCCATTGCTAAGAACATATTTCATTTTATTAACCATTATGATATTGAGATTTCACCGTAAACAATGAATAACAACGATAAACGTAAACATATGACTTGGAACTGACGCCATTTTGAGTACATACGTCTATAACAGGCGCTTCCACAATTACTGCTATCGTTATCATACAGCCAGTGTTGCGCTAAACTATAGCTATAGCTAAGTTATTCTATACATATTATTTATTATTTACCCTTTTTTATGTCTTAATAAAATAATATTAAAATTACAGCTAACTTAGCATGGGTTGAACATAGTTGAATAGTTACAGTCAAGTGACAGTTGACGCGTCGTGCTCATATCTTTTTAATATTTATATTTTTCTTCAATACAATGGAGTGTAAAAAAGTTTTAATACAAGTTGAAAATAGTTATGATATCATTCAATGTTTAATTTATAATTATTTATTGTATGAATATATTTTATAATTTAATTTACAATTCAACTCTATCAACTTGATATTTTATAATGTAAACTATACTGACTGTATAGTAAACGTCTACAAAAAAGGGAAAGGAACTTCGATCATTACGCTTTTCAAAAGAGGCTAAGTGTTACGATAAAATTTATTGGAGTTAACTTACAATTACTAAAACTGTTATCTAAATGTCACAATTAAGAAATTAAAAACAGTTCAGAATTTTTTCGGATTAACCGCGACCATCTTATTAAGAATACGTATGAAGATTGCAACGTTTCTGAATGATTGAATTGGTTGGAATACATAAGATAAAAGATAAATTCTGCATGGTAATTGCAAAATATATACGAATTTCAACTTTATTTTTTACTGTAATAGCTTGAAAAATCTAAATGATGGTCCGTACAAAAAGAAGACCTGAGAAAATAATTCTATAAGAATTTTTACAAATGTTTTAGCGTAATTCTTTATTCTAGCGTAATTTAAGGTTAACAATGAATACAATTAGATTTTTTAAATATTCACTGGTGTATGAGTAGAATGACAGCTCTAACGAACTGTAATGTTATCAAAAATAATTTAGGAAATAGTAAATTTATTTTCTCTTACCTTTCTCATACGTATTTCACGATCCTTACTTCTGCTAATTTACAACTTGGTCGATTACACAACAGCCATACCCCTTGTGTTGCAGTTGTCCATGACTGGCGGTGACTGCATAATACTCAAGTTGGCAAACTTAAGTGTTTTTTTCATGAAAAAGAGTTATGTGCTATCGCTTTTATCATCATCCTCAGTAACCTGTACGAGTCCCACTGCAGGGCCATAGGCCTCGTTCCGAAGTAAAGTATGGGTATAATCACCACGCCAGCCCATGGCGTATTGACGATTTCAAACTCTGTGAAATCCGTAGTTCTGTTTTCCCACATACAGTAGTACTACAAGAATGTTTCTCAGGTTCAGATTTCCTCACGATGTTTTCTTTCACCCTCAGCCGATACTGTTATCAATTTTAATTATTATATGCACGCGATTATCAAAAAATTCGTTGATACATGCCGGTCAAACCACTAAACTAACACTACTAAATTTATCATAATTGACGATTATTTTGTATTACTATTAATATTAGTTTACGTTTAACCACGATCTCACCTACATCAGGTGATGATAATGTGGTCCAATATGGTAAACGCCAAATATGGCTTTAACTAACTTTCAAATATAGATGTCGAAGCACACCTATAGGTGGGGTGCTGGGCGATAGATTCTCAACTTAATGGGTGTAAATAACCACGTTGACTTTAAAAAAATGCCCCGTCAACACTCACACATTTTATGTCGTATTTTTTTTTCAACTGTGTATCAATAATGTTACATAATTTAATTCTTCAATGTTATTAATAGTGTAAGTTGTATCGATGTGGTAAAGCATTGTGGATTTTCTAGTATACTCCTTATTGTTATTGTTATTATTATATTCATCGGACTGTTCACTGTTGCGTTATCTACAATTGTAAATAGATAAATTTAATACGGACAAAGTCCGTAGCGGTTACGATTTATTTTTTACTTCTTCATTTCTTTTTTAATTCAATATAGAAAATATACTTCTGTCAATGAGAGAGAGGTGAAGATAGTTCAGTGGTCTAGTGGTGGTGGAATCTCTGCGTTGAGAAGTAACTTTCGATAAAAATAACGAGGCGAGGAACCCATAGTATGGTTTTAGAGATTTTTAATACCTGACTGACTACCTAACACTGTTAACTTGAGTCGCGATACACCTGAAGATATCTTCCGACAGCTGTAATTGAGAACCAATCCTCTCTAAGCATAATATGTTATGTAGTAAAACCTGATAAATACTTCGAGACGAACAAACAAACTTTTACTATAAAATAAATTGTCAGAAATAATTAACATATTATAATTATGGTGAAGATACAAAGAGGTAAGGAGTATTCGAGTATCTAATACTAAGCTATCAGTGAGTAACTAAATGGGAGAGTCTGTAGGTCGTGTTTATATTCGCTATAAACCATTCGTGAAGTGTAATTTATTTCGAAAGGCAATAAAAGGTGCCCTCTCCGAGCGATTTGAAATTCGAGGAATTCGGAGGGTTGTGGGTATCGAATGTATTGTTTAATTTGAATATTCTATGTATCATTAAGTTTCAGAAGCCTCTATGAATTAGCATTTCTTTTAATATTAAGTAAGTAGTTTATTGGATTCATATCATATAAATAACTATTTATCAAGTGTAACCCTCTTGAATGCGCTTTGTTTTTCTAAATGTAAAAAAGTATATTATGCCTATATGTACATCAATAAACCTGTAGTTATATATGTCTATACGTGCAGTTTTTTATTTTGTATTAGTTATAGTATTATCAAGGATGTTGATATTGAATATGGCATTAGAAAAAACTTGTTATCAAGGCAGGACAACGTCCGCTGTGCCCGCTAACTAATATATATAACTGATATATTCTAACTTTGTAATGGTACGTTTGCGTGTAATATGTTATGTTACATGTCTTAATTTCACATTGATTGTGTTTTATATTCTTTTGTTAAAATAAAACCCCGTTTTTCTTAAAAATAATGTTAGAATAGTTTTATATTTCAAGCACTTATATTTATATCAATAACTGGGATCAATATTAATCTGACATATTATAAAATGCAACAAACTCTCCGTTTGTTAGTTATTGTACTTTTAAATCGAAAACCGCAAACCGATTGACATGATATTTTTTTTAATGTAACTTAATTTTCGAGAAAACTTAGTAAACGTTCAGTGCGAAATTTCTCTAAATAGTCGTATCTCTCAAGTTCTTCGAGTCCGGAAACCGATGTGGTTAATTTATTTAATCCAATTACTCGGAGGACCAGGTCCGGACGGCGGCGACATCTGTCGGGAAATTAAAAAGTTCTAGTAAAGTACACTGGAAACGCGATTGTCGAGTCGGAGGAACGTCGTTGATAGCTAGATTGCTTTCCAGATTTTGTTTATTTAAAGTCGCGAACTACGTTTAATATTATTTTTTTAAAACGTAGATCTCTCGGTCTGTTGATGAGCTCGGCTTGTTTGCCTAAAGTTTTGTATTTTTCCAACGGGGAATCTAATTTAAATCGTGTCCGTCTACTGAAATGATATTTGCAGACTTCGTTTACTTGAGTACCAGCTTTTTTTATTGTGACACGACAAAGTACACTGTACCTATTATATTAGAACTAAAAAGCTGTAGATACATTACCTATATGATATTTTGACAAAACAAATGGCACTATAACGCACACATACGTTAAGTAATATTGTAACGCCACACTGTCTTAGATTAAATGTGGAAGTAAGATGGCATATTCTTATTATCGGTGGTGAAAAAAATAATAGCTATATGTTGCTTAGATACTTGAGGATTGACGTAGCAGCCGTCGAATATAAGATAGCCAAGTTTTAACAAAGCCCCACATCATAACTCTGGGGCAATACCGTACCTTGTAATCCATTCCATAACGCTTGTGTACGTATAATGAAGTTTCTTGAGAACCTTACGGTTGCCGCTATTGTATTAGGTTTTAGAGTGTGTGGACGAGCAATAGACCAGCGTTGGAAGGTGCGAATTTGGAACGAAGATGAAGCCTCCATGTCAAAAAGTTCTTAAGAACATTCTCGATTGTACATGCGGCAAAGTACACACAGTGATCCGACGTCTCTGCGAAATTATAATGACTCTAGTCCACATGTTAATTTGGGATCGTCAACAATGCGGATAGCTGGCCTTTGAATCAAACAGGTGAACGGTACTCCATGTGAAGAGGTATTTGTCCTTTATAGTGCACAAGTCATTGCTTTGAGATGAGATATTGATTTAACCGATTGATGATACCGACCTTCTAAAAACTAATGTTACTACCGACAAAATATACAATTAACCAACGAAAACAGACGCCGTGACGGATTTATTATCTTCATGATAGTAGCAAACGATTTAGATACAGAACCCTAACACCACATTCGATTTTTGGGTTATACAAAGGGTTGATACCAATATACAGCACTCTGTCTCTTATCTGAATATTTCTTGGTACCTACTGCTATATATAGACATTTACGTAAACATTATTCATAGACGTCTGTGCACATGTATTCAGGGATGAATAACAATAAATATAGAATATGTTAGCATGACATATTGCAGTGCAGTGCAAGGTTAATACATGTGGAAAATAATAAATAAATCATCAAGTAGGTGGGACATTCACGTTCAAGATTGAGTCGCTTTTTTTTTTTTT
>MU160624.1:28023-41228 GCA_015888305.1 Antheraea pernyi | reverse complement strand
AACAACAATATACACTATAATACAAAAGGTTTATATTATGATATACAGTATTGTTACATATCTATGTATCTTAGCGCCTGAACTAGGCCGAGCCTGTATCTCAGACGCTAATCTCTGTACAGTGACGTATTATAGCGTGTCATAGATATAGCTTACAAACATTTTAATTTAGTTACATCGTAATATATGGATATATAGAGTATACTGTGATAAATAAAATATTTATCAACATACATAATATACGAGTACATATTAAATTTGGATGTGTCTAACTAGTTTTGATATAATAAGTGTGTGTATCTTCATTATTGTAAATATAGTACAATGCATTCAGAAGCAACAGGGACCACCAGGAGATATATAAATTCATGACCAGAGTCTGCTTTTATACCGATATTACAAGCGTTGGCCTGTGATTATATGACCTGGTAACTGATTTTGGTAAATGGATGCAAGAAATCGATTTTCCCGTTGTGTTTTTTACTTCACTGTAGATCTGAATGATGTTAGTCATATACTAAATTATTCTATTTTAAAGCTTATATAATATCTTAATTTTGGATATTTTTTTCCCCTGGCAATGTTATACACGACATAGCGAAACGGCCTGCCGTGTAAAGAAACTCATAATTCATTTTTATTGCGGACGAAGTGTTATGTGGAGGAGAGTATAATGCAGGTATCTCGTTTACTTCACTCACGACGGCACGCCTCTGGAGATATGGGCTTCGGCAGTATAATCTGCTGTAGAATTGTCCATTGAAAACGTGGTTTTATGGCTTTATATGATTTAAATTACAAATATTCTGAAATATTTTTCATATGCGGGTTGAATTGTATTATATTTAGTAGGTAGTCAACAAGAGTTGTTTGGAATGTCACAAGGTAGTAAATGGTAGTAGTAGATTAGTAGTTACATCAAAACGAATATGCAATGGAAAAGCGACTCTGTGTGACTATTTATTTGCGTGGGTTTTTGTGAGCAAACCTTAGTACGGATTGTAATGGTATATCTTCAACTTTATCGCAATTACACTAAGTATATTTATTCATCAAATTGATCGAGGGTCTTGTGTCTGAAACGCAATGTACAGGCGACGCCAATTTTGTTTCTGAATATTTCCACCTCAGATTTTTTTTTATTGTAGCTCGGTAAAATGACTGCACTGTGCCTGATGGTAAGCACAGTACAATCCAAAAACAATGGCAACCACCGAGTTGCGAGTGGCAACCACACTATCCATCGTCGGTCGGCGCTGTCAAACCGGACTGCGAAAAACTGGTTATGCACAGGCTGATCCCGAAACGCGACCCGCAGAAGCGAATCACTATGACGGGCTTTTTCGCCATGCTAATATAATTTTATTATTTCTGAATATTTCCACCTCAGGTCATGGTATATGAGCCTACTCAGACACTTTGTATCACTCCAAACCCAGATTATATTGGATCTTGACGTACGGCATGCTACTTTCAGTTTTCAAAAGTTGAAATTTTATAGTTCTACATTATTTTTTGTATAAGAAGCTACATTTTTTTTGGCAACCAATTTTCTAGTAGATTATTACTGCAATAGTCAAGTAGATAATGACATCAAAACTTTCTTGCGATAATTTCAATGAACTAACAAGATGGTGGCCGTGGTGTTAAAACTTTCCAGGGAGATTTTGTGGCAAGTTAGAATCCATGGTATCGTTTCTTCATATTATCGTTTTATTATATATAAGATATATATAATATATATATTGAAGGTGGTAGAGCCACGCTGTTGCTATTACTAGTTTCAGCATGAATGGGCCGGCTCGCCAGAGGTAGTACCACTCTCTCACAGAACACCCACGTGAAGTAACAGTGCTCGCATTGTTGCGTTTCGTTCGGTCAGTGAGAGCGCCGGAGGCCCACCTCCTTTCCCTTCCCCTTTCTCCTTTTGCAACGCACTTGCGACTCCCCTGGTGTTGCTAGTGTCTATGGACGGTGGTGATCGCTTAATATGAGGTGAACCATCTAGTTTGCCTCCATTTGACATAAAAAAAATAATTTAGCATACTTCGTATTATCCACTTCACTAGTGCACGTACTACCCCGGGCGAGCCAACCCATTCATGCTGAAACCAGTAATAGCTTCAGTGTGACTCTACCACCATCGAAAGACTATGACTTTATGATGCTGTTGTCTTATAAAGTTCCAGTTCATTGATGGGGTGTAAGGGGTGTGGAAAAACATCATAAGAGACTTGAGACACCCAAGCCAACCTCACCTCTACGTGGTGCACCCTGCTGATTAACGAACGAGGCAATGGCGAAAGTGGGGTGGTAGGGTTTTACAGCATGACTGGGTCGCAACCACCATGTATATGGGGAAAAAGCCTCTCATAATGATTCGCTTATGTGGGTGGCGTTTCGGGATCAGCCAGTGCATATCCAACTTTTCGCAAGTCGGCATGACATAGGCGACCGGCGATAGATAGTTTCCAGTTTCCCTCTCGGTGGTCACCATTGTTTTTGGATTGTACTGTGCTTACCATCAGGCATAGCGCAGTCAGTTTGCCGTGCTACTATAAAAAAATCTACATTGTTAAAAGCAATGTTCAAATGGGTAATATTGTATTCTATACTTCCCAGCAGATATATAAAATTTAACATTAGATAATCACCGAGAGGTGAGTTTTTCTTATAAACTTTAACTATGGATACGCCTTCTATTGTTCGCCTACGTTGTTTATCTTAATTCATTTTATGTACAAAGGAAAAACATTTAAAAAATTAAAGCTACAGTACTTATATTTTACTTACTTTTCTTTAGCGTATCGTAATGCTTATAAAAATCGGAATTCCTTAAAACTTTCTTTCTTAACTTTATACTGAAGAAATGAAGATATTCATTTTTTTAGATTAGGACCAAGTGTGTATGTAGAAAAACTAAACAATTTGGATCGAAATCTATCGAGTTAATAAAATTGTTTTATAAAATTTGTTATAAAGTAATATCAATACAGACGGAGAGTAACACAATAATTAGCATGCACTACAATAATTCGCATAAATCTGATTCGAATCTCAATGACATCGAAAAAAAGCCAGTGCATATCCAACTTTTCGCAAGTCGGCATGACATAGGCGACCGGCGATAGATAGTTTCCAGTTTCCCTCTCGGTGGTCACCATTGTTTTTGGATTGTACTGTGCTTACCATCAGGCATAGCGCAGTCAGTTTGCCGTGCTACTATAAAAAAATCTACATTGTTAAAAGCAATGTTCAAATGGGTAATATTGTATTCTATACTTCCCAGCAGATATATAAAATTTAACATTAGATAATCACCTTCAGCAATATAAGACGCAAGTCCGTTCACACATAGAATACAGTTCTCATCTCTGGGTTGCAGCGCCTCAACGCCGTTTAATTCCTTTTTACCTTATCTAACATAGAGCCCCTCGAATTATTAGCGACCAGGTGCTTAATCATTAATTAACGCTCGATCCGTTCGTAGAAACGTTACACCACTTTCGTGTCCTTTACAAAGCATACCACGGAGAGTGTTCTGAACAGCTGTTCAGATTGATACCTGCTGCTGAGTTTCACTACCAAATGACTCGTCATAAATTGAAATTCCATCTATAGTTCCAGATATAGCTAGATATTGTCTACTGCGCAGTTTTCGCGAGCGTTTTCTATTCGTACGTCCGTTCTTTGGAATAAACTCCCAGCGGCGGCGTTTCCGGTCCAATATAACTTACAAACCTTAAAGAATCGAGCCTACTCCTTCTCAAAGGGCAGCAATGACAGCCTGACTGGGTCGCAACCACCATGTATATGGGGAAAAGGCCTTTCATAATGATTCGCTTATGTGGGTCGCGTTTAGGGATCAGCCAGTGCATATCCAACTTTTCGCAAGTCGGCATGACATAGGCGACCGGCGATAGATAGTTTCCAGTTTCCCTCTCGGTGGTCACCATTGTTTTTGGATTGTACTGTGCTTACCATCAGGCATAGCGCAGTCAGTTTGCCGTGCTACTATAAAAAAAATCTACATTGATTAAAGCAATGTTCAAATGGGCAATATTGTATTCTATACTTCCCAGCAGATATATAAAATTTAACATTAGATAATCACCTTCAGCAATATAAGACGCAAGTCCTTTCACACATAGAATACAGTTCTCATCTCTGGGTTGCAGCGCCTCAATGCCGTTTAATTCCTTTTTACCTTGTTTAACATAGATCGCCTCAAATTCTTGGCGACCAGGTGCTTTCCGGGTGTGACACTTTGGAATGAACTCCCAGCGGCGGCGTTTCCGGTCCAATATAACTTACAAACCTTAAAGAATCGAGCCTACTCCTTCTCAAAGGGCAGCAATGCATCCGTGATGCCTCTTGAATCGCTGATGTCCATGGTCGTCGGTGATTACGTACTATCAGGTGGCCTGCATGATCGTTTGTCTCCAATCGCATAAAAATAATTATTATATTAATCAATTTGAGCCATTTTGCCTGGTAAATTCTAATATAGGGAAATAATATTTGGAAGTAGGTAATAGAGCGGCATAAGACTTGAGACACCCAAGCCAACCTTACCTCTACGTGGTGCACCCTGCTGATTAACGAACGAGGCAATGGCGAAAGTGGGGTAGTAGGGTTTTACAGCCTGACTGGGTCGCAACCACCATGTATATGGGGAAAAGGCCTTTCATAATGATTCGCTTATGTGGGTCGCGTTTAGGGATCAGCCAGTGCATATCCAACTTTTCGCAAGTCGGCATGACATAGGCGACCGGCGATAGATAGTTTCCAGTTTCCCTCTCGGTGGTCACCATTGTTTTTGGATTGTACTGTGCTTACCATCAGGCATAGCGCAGTCAGTTTGCCGTGCTACTATAAAAAAAATCTACATTGATTAAAGCAATGTTCAAATGGGCAATATTGTATTCTATACTTCCCAGCAGATATATAAAATTTAACATTAGATAATCACCTTCAGCAATATAAGACGCAAGTCCTTTCACACATAGAATACAGTTCTCATCTCTGGGTTGCAGCGCCTCAATGCCGTTTAATTCCTTTTTACCTTGTTTAACATAGATCGCCTCAAATTCTTGGCGACCAGGTGCTTTCCGGGTGTGACACTTTGGAATGAACTCCCAGCGGCGGCGTTTCCGGTCCAATATAACTTACAAACCTTAAAGAATCGAGCCTACTCCTTCTCAAAGGGCAGCAATGCATCCGTGATGCCTCTTGAATCGCTGATGTCCATGGTCGTCGGTGATTACGTACTATCAGGTGGCCTGCATGATCGTTTGTCTCCAATCGCATAAAAATAATTATTATATTAATCAATTTGAGCCATTTTGCCTGGTAAATTCTAATATAGGGAAATAATATTTGGAAGTAGGTAATAGAGCGGCATGGCAGTGGTGTCTGATTGAAGCATGACAACTATGTACTAGATATAATTCTCATCATATTGCCATGCTTAAACTTTTGGTAGAAATAAAGTAGCCGATATAAAAGTTTACTTCACCATGAGTATAAAAAACTATAACCCCGTTTTACTAAAAGAGTATATGATTCTTTAATGGCGTACTTCGGAACTACTTGTCAAGTTAAGACAGCAGAATCTCATCGCTATAGCTGAGGAGCACTCGACAAACACGCAGCTGTGGATGTCCGACTACGTATGTATCCATTGTAGAAGACGATACGTTACCTATAATATATTTAATTTTTTTTTAATAAATAATACAAAAACTTATGCCCAATCAGATCGCGAGCACAGATTAATTTTCTGAAAGAACTATTTAGAGTAGCTGACAATGTCTAAGTTACAAAAAATAAACAACATATTTCAATTAGTAGCTTTGAGATCCGAAGCTTCCTCTTCAATCACATCTACAGTAGCACGCATCTTTACCTTAAACTTGTTTATATATATAATAAATATCAATTACTCAATTTACAGTCACCGTAAGGTTCGTCGTTCAGATTTAAACTCGAAGGAACTCACTTAGCCGTGAGAGAAGTGAGAAGAAAATGGGAGGCATTTGTAAGCGAAAGAGAATGGAGAATACAGCAACAGGATTATGTGATTAAATCAAATCAATGTTACTTTCATTAGAGTTGAACTCCCTTACCTTGCTTACAATACTGACAGCTTTTAAACTTTATTATTATAGTAATTGGGTTGACAACAAACCAAATGATTTTTTCTTTTATAAAATGTAACTATCTGTTCTCTCAATCATTTAAAATGTATTTAATATCAATAATTATAAATTCATTACCTCAATTCTCTATTTACGTAATATTTGAAATGTAATGTTTTGATTTATCATAAACCACAATCATATAATGCAAAGAAATTTCACTTAATCAAGAGAATATCGAAACTGGACTAATGTGACAGGAATTGCTGAAATGGTTAATAATAAATGTTTATATATGTGGGAATGAATAAAGTAATAAAAACATTTAATTGAATATTTTAAATATTTGTGTCTACGTTTGATCCGTACTATTGAGGGATGGCTCAAACGGCTCGTATCCATTTGTATTGTAGCTTAATTTAAAAAATTCAAAGTGTAATGACTTGTGTTTTCGAGGGTTTTTTGGCGGGATTTTGGTCTGTCATGTAGTGGACTTTATAATTTATTCATAGTCTTGTGTTACTCCAGTCTATATTGTGTAGAATTGGTGGTGTTTTACGTAATATAATTCGTTTATTGTGCATAAGTGAAGTGAATGGAAAATAATACCACGGACCGTGAATTCTGAGATGCCACAAAAATTCCTTGGAAAGTTCTAATAAGAGGGCCACCATCTTGGGAAAACATTGAAATTATGACAAGACACTTGTAATATTTTTATCTACTCGACAATGCCAGTAATAATCTAGAAGGTTGATTACCAAATAAAAACTAAAAATTGCAATTATGGATTCTTCTTCTTTGTATTCTTTCATATCCTATTAAACATCCTATTTATTCATAATAAAATGACACTACATGACAAACCAAAATCTCGCCAAATGCTCCTCAAAAATATTTAACGAATATTATTACTACTACTATGTTTTTGAGATGTAAGCTGTGAAAAAGATTACTATTAAAGACTGTATTGTAAACTATGCAAAAACGAATTATAGATTATTTCTCCAGATTCCACTGCGTTATCAATCATCCTAATATATAAATATGGATGTAGCCTATGCACTGACCGTACTATTGAGGGATGGCTCAAACGGCTCGTATCCATTTGTATTGTAGCTTAATTTAAAAAATTCAAAGTGTAATGACTTGTGTTTTCGAGGGTTTTTTGGCGGGATTTTGGTCTGTCATGTAGTGGACTTTATAATTTATTCATAGTCTTGTGTTACTCCAGTCTATATTGTGTAGAATTGGTGGTGTTTTACGTAATATAATTCGTTTATTGTGCATAAGTGAAGTGAATGGAAAATAATACCACGGACCGTGAATTCTGAGATGCCACAAAAATTCCTTGGAAAGTTCTAATAAGAGGGCCACCATCTTGGGAAAACATTGAAATTATGACAAGACACTTGTAATATTTTTATCTACTCGACAATGCCAGTAATAATCTAGAAGGTTGATTACCAAATAAAAACTAAAAATTGCAATTATGGATTCTTCTTCTTTGTATTCTTTCATATCCTATTAAACATCCTATTTATTCATAATAAAATGACACTACATGACAAACCAAAATCTCGCCAAATGCTCCTCAAAAATATTTAACGAATATTATTATTACTACTGTGTTTTTGAGATGTAAGCTGTGAAAAATACGATTTTTAACATACATATTAAATAAAACTTTAGCAAAAAAATGGTGCGGACCGAGAGTCTGCAGATAAGGAAAAAAATAAATAAAATAAATATCCTAATATATAATATATTAATATAAACAAATAAATATTGTCTGATAATATCGTATAACAATGAACAAACGCATCCAGCCAACAATCAGAATGTTGTCTCAGGGAAATCGTCCCAAACGGAGACAGCACTCGCTCAGCCACTGTTTGCTTTCACACAAGCCTTTGTCTGTATGTTTGTGTATACCGAAACGATCTATTCCAAAACTATTATTGGTATTTCGAATTTAATTCGTCAGTACTGACGATGGCAGGCGTGTTATTGTAATCTTTGTTGAGTAAATGACATTTCGGTGTTAGGTTATACGAATGACTGAACTTTGGAGTGTACTCTCAAGATTATTTTTAAACACAGAATGGCGTAACGGATACTGACTACTTATCTATGAAAAATGATGCAAGTAGATTTAAATACCTACATCTCTAACAAAGATAAAACTGTGAAACAATACATATAGATGTGAATCATTCTTCATTAGGTTGTTATACGGAGCGGACGCGCGGTCTAAGCGTTTATTTTTAATTGGTAATACTATTAATTTGTTGAATTATAATGTTTCTTTCATAGGATAACAAATTTGAGGAGACAAAGTAATTTGTATTGGATAGAATTTCTAGCCATTTGATTCTAGGGTACTGAATTTTGTGCAAATTAGGAAATATCATTGGAAAGAGCTATATAACTGCATTTCAATTATTAAATTGTTTTATTAATACCTAATACATTTTAAAAATAAATAATTTTCGTAAGCGCGTAATAAAATTAACATTACCACAGTCACGTTCTATAATTGGGACTATTTTTACCATCTATACTAATATTATAAAGTTGAACGAGTTTATTTGCTTGAACGCACTAATCTCAGGAACTACTGATTATAGGCTATAGGTTATATATCATCACGCTAAGATTAATAGTAGCGGAGCACCAATAAAGAATATTTCTAAATCGTTTTTTTTTTCTTTTTGAGAGCTTCCACTGTGTGTTAGCGTTAGCTCAAGGGAACGAAGTCGCGGGCAGAAGCTAGTCGTATATAAGTTATAATAAGAATAAGGATATCTAAGTGATTTACTAATAATCATATTATTTCCAAGGTTCTATGGTCACCCCACTATACAGAACACACGCAACGCGTCCGACCATACCGACTAGCTTGATGTGCCGATTATTCGGGCCTGTTAATATCAGTGAAAATTTTGTTTCGCCTTTATTTCAGTTAGTATTTTTTGTAAATTTATACGCTGGACGTAAATTTAAGCGCCATGTCAAGCGGGATTCGGTGTCAAAAGTTATTATAGAGTGGATCAATATGTGAACGATGGAGACGTCTGGAATTGACTCCTCTCTGTGCGTCCAATAAAAACGGTAGTAACGTGTGATGTATGTTATTTTACATACATATTATATATGTATGTTAAAAAGTTAAACCAGATCGAGTTCCTTGACGGTTCTTCTCGATGACTGGGTTGTTTTCCAAATTGGTAACTAAGACGTTCATAAGCGCCTTATAAAAGCCTAATTTGATAAAAGTAGTTTTGATTTTGCTTTAGATTTGATTTTGTTTGTTTTATTTGTCAACTAAAGATTTAAGAGAACACTATTTTGCTAATTTATTAAGTTATTTATAGTTATTATCAAAAACACTGTAGATTAGATGAGTTTAGTAACAACTCGATTCATGAAAAAAAGTCTCTTAGTTTAATCAAAGCTTGCTAAAGCAATTTTATTATAAAAACTGGGCTCCAGAATATCATTATAAAGTTCTAGTTTCTATAAAAACATGGATAATATATTTGATACACTGCAGCTAAAAATAATATTAAATTCTAATATGCCAATTATACATTTCCCAATTGAAACCGGAGTAATAGGAACTGACCTTACTAACGTAGATAAGCCGACACGCATGACTGGACTCTTCGTTATGTTAATACTTAGATATCAGGATTTCGCATCTCCCCTTTGGCTGAATAAAATCCATTCGTGCGTTTATGGTACGCAGTTTGTTATAAGTCTTTAAGTCGTAGTTGCTTTGTTTCATTCGATTAATTTAGATTATGGTTTGGTTTTTGTTTAATCACTAAATATTTCAGACTGAGCAACATTTGCGAAGCTTTTTGCAGTCCTATCGTCACCTATACTAGTGCTAGAATACAAAAGTCTTCAATTAGAAGTTAGAAAGCTCCCGTATTCATGAATATTATCGCTTAGCTGTGCTTACTGAATTTGTAATTGATCCACAAATTCATACAATAGGAAAGGTGATGTTGTAAGGGAATGATTGTAATTGCCAATAAGCTGAGGTATCATTACATATATAAGGTCTGTAAAAGACGAAAAATTCTTGAGAGTTTTCTTCGCATTTGCTTTTCTGATAAAGATTAAATTTACATTATTCGAATGAGTAAACAATTCTAATCGTTGATAAATTGAAAACTGAAGACATTTCGATAATCTTACACCATCTTTGTGGCTTTGCACCTCTTGTATAATCTCGATAGTTACGATTTCAGCTAATCAAGATCTTCGCATTTTTATGTTATTTAATACTACTATAATATAAATTACTAGCGGACCCTGCGGACGCTGTCCAGCCGTGACTATAAAAAACCCTTGACAAATCATTACATTACAAAGTCCCTTACCGCGTCTGTCTGTCTGTCTGTTTGCGATAAACACAAAAACTAGCGAACGGATTTTCATGCGGTTTTCACCGGTGGATAGAGTGATTAATGAGGAACGTTTTAGTGTATAATTTGTCCAGGATTTTTTCATAACCAGGGCGGGACAACGTCTGTCGGTCCCGCTAGTTATATACTAAAACCTTCCTCATCAATCACTTTATCCACTGGTGAACAGCATGAAAATCCGTTCAGTAGTTTTTGAGGTTATCGCGAACAGACAGACAGACAGACGCGGTAGAGGACTTTGTTTTATACGATGTTATGATGATTCTATTATCAACCAGCTATTTAGAGCCCTTAAGGTCATACATTTTCTAAATCTTTTCCAAGTACTCACAGACGGTATAAAATTACTAAATTGTATTTTCTAACTCGACTTAAGTATTTAGCCTTAAGTATTTTATTAAGATAAAGATAGACGACAAACTTTTCTTTAGTTAAAATGCACTTAAAAAGGAATTTAAAAGAGACTTGTAAAGAAGCTTCGACTAAAGCAAACCACTATCCAAAACACATCTCGTCGAATCTCTTTAAACAAACGCGCTGCGGTTAACATGCGGCTAGGCTTTCGGCTTTGTACAAAATGTTTGGACCGAGTTATCTTATAGACCATTATGCTGATGGAACTAGTCTGCGTGATGAAGGCAAACCGAATGCATTTATATTAAAATAAGCTAAATATAATATAGCATTCGTTTTAATAAATGTCGCCAATTAGAAGTGGTAGTTATTACATATGATAATCTAATGCGTTCTTTCTAACAAACATGTTATAACTTTGCTGTGTTGACTGCTGTTATTATTAAAAATGACAATAACCTGCCGGTGTTGTCGCAATCACAACGTATTAAATAAAGTAATCGTTATGTTATAAACAATAGGTATGAAAGGGAAAGCAATTCGCATTGCCCAAATTCACAGTCAGAATAAGCACAACGAATGTTCGTTTCCACTATCATACCCTTTATATAAATTCTAAGAATACCCAAATAAGTAAATGACTCAAAAGCACAATATCTCAGAAAAAGTATTATAAAATAGTATAAGGGCTTAATGAAATATTCCTATATAATATTTATTGCTATCCATAGTTTCTTGTTAGTTTTTTTAATGCGATTGCTAAGTAATGCCAGTACTAAGTAACGTAATATAAATTGTATGGTATGTTCCTGGTGTTTTAACGAAGCTTCTAATATATTGTTAAAGCCTTATAAAACATACATTATTTATGAAACCTATAACTACATAAATTGATCTAAGGATAAATATACGAATGTAATGCATATATCAATGATATATCTAGTCTAACCATAAATACTGAAACAAAGAATTTTTTTATTCTATTGCAAGTAACATTTATTACTTTTATAGTGTGTTAGTTTAATACATAAAAATAAAACAATTTAAAATAATAAATATAAAACAATTTAAAATATAAAAAGCTTATTCGAAGTAGTCTCCATTGGCTGCAATACAGTCATTTAAACGTTGAGGCCAGTTATCAATAGAAGCATGCTCTTTTTCCATGAGAAAATTCTTCACTGCCAATCGTATGGATTTTGTTAGGGACTCCAAATTATCATTGCATTTAGAGCAAGCCGTACTCTCTAAAACTGACCATAAATCATAATCCAGCGGATTAAGATCGGGACTAGACGACGGCCAGTCTTCAGCTCTGATGAAGTCCGAAACGTTCGTTTCCAACCAAGACTGCGTACACCGAGCTTTATGACCCGGCGCCGAGTCTTGCTGGAAGGACCATTCTTGGTTATTGAACATGGTGTTGTTAAGGGGCTTCATTACCTTTTCAAGAATAGTATCTTGATGTGCCGATGCTTGATACCTTTCTCACAAAAGTATGCCTCAATCACTCCTTCATTGCTAATCCATCACTGAAGTCGGATAGTGCACTCTGTCGACTAATTAGGAAGCTTCCTTAGAACTATAAGCATAAATACAGTCATTTTGTTTGTTAAAATGTTGGTCAATTGTCAAAAGTTTCTTATTCGTAAACAAAAATTTTCTGTGACCTCCCCCTTTGCATACCGCTTCAGTAGTTGTTTCGATTTTACCAACCTATTTCTTTTTAATTTATCAGTTAAGAAATGATTACTGCGTCTCTTATAGGTGCAAGTCCTAAGTCATCTTTTGAAATACGCGACATGGTTCTATGTGCTATTTTCATCTCGCAAGATAAAATCTTTTGCTTTCGGGCAGGATTTCTTCAAATTCTTTCCCTTACTGCTTTGACCACATTTTTCGTACGAACACTACGTGGACGGCCAGATCTTTTTCTGTCACAAATAGAGGAGGTCTCATTGTACCTATTAATAACCCGGTACACAAACATTTTACTAATACCAATCGTATGGAGAGTTTTAAATATTGCATTTGGCTCCATACCTACTTTGTGTAATGCAATTACAGCGATTCAGCGATTCGGTTCTCTTTATCACCCCACTCCATTTTAATATCGCAAAATATTGTACAATATATTGGCGCCAAAATGAGAAAAATCAGTGAATAATCGTATAAAAATGACAGATTCCAAATTCAAACGTAATATTTTGTTTATTTTTAATTGTAACAGTATTTCTGGCCAAAGTATACATATATATATATATATATATAT
>MU160624.1:512-27954 GCA_015888305.1 Antheraea pernyi | reverse complement strand
TTTAAAAGACGATGAATAAATACTAAGTAATCAAAAGTCACAGTGTGCAAACTGAATCAGCAAATTAAATTTACTTAGCAAGATTTCCTGTTATCCATTCGTGGATGTATAGTAGACTAGATGTGATAAAACATTGATGTCTTTATATTCTTCTAGTTTCAGCCCGCGACTTCGTCTGCGTAGAATAGTTACTTTAGGCTAACGCTAACACGCAGCGGAAGCTTTCAAAAGGAAAAAAACCTTTTGAAACATTCTTCTCGGCTGCTCTGCTCCTATTGGTCTTAGCGTGGTGATATATAGTCTATAGCCTACCTCGATAAATCGAACACTGCCAGAATTTTTAAATCGAATCAGTAGTTCCTGAGATTAGCGCGTTCAACCAAATAAAGAAACAAACCCTCCTTCTTTATAATATTAGTATAGATTAATCGTCTCTTTTTTTTAACGAGCGAAAACTCCTACATAGAATACACCTCACACTGCCGGAGTACAACTTGAGGTTTATGTCAGACTCCTACCAACACCTCGGCTGCTTAGCGCGAATGTGGGATGACAACTAGCAATCTCCACTGCCCTGGCCACGATAGAATAATTATTTATATTTATCTCAGCTGACATTATTAGACGTCTGTAGCTTATGGAATCATAAGTATTGCTTACCCATTTTTTTATATCATAGAAGGCAAACGATCAGTTGAGTTACCTCATGTTAAGTGATCACCACTGTCCATAGACATTAGAGGTGAGTCGCAAGTGCGTTGCCAACCTATGTTTGTGGGGAAAAAGGAGGGGGATGAGGAATGGAGAGGGAAGGTTGTCTACCGCCGCTCTCAGTGACTGAACGAAACGCAACAACGCAAGCACTGTTACTTCACGTGGGTTGGGTGGTAGTACTCCGGGCGAGCCGACCCATTCATGCTGAAACCAGTAATAGTTTCAGCGTGGCTCTACCACCTACAACCTACTTAGAAAAATATTCCTAATTTTTTATGTGACGATGATGTACTGTCAAATCAAGTTAATACAATTAAGTGTAAGAGAAAAAAATAACTATAATTGTAGCTAGACACTGTTATATAGACTAGGTATTCCCGGGTGTTAGTTTTACCCATAACTTGTTGGTCATATGCATTGACCGAAAGTTTTAGCTTCCCGTTAGTCAATTATTTAGTTAATTTTTGTTGTACAGCGTTATACAAGTGTGTGTATGGTTGTTGTTTGTATGTTTGTATTTTAACCTTCCTGTATGACACCTGATTCTAATTTTGTGCGAACCGACTTAAGAAACTGATTTCGACTTAGGTAAAAAATATCAATGTCATTGAAATATTTATTGTACTCTGTAGTGCATTTATAAATGATGGAATTTTGAGCATAAGTATGCTTTACGACAGTAATTGTGAACAAAGTGGAGTTTCTGATAATTTTTTATAATTGTAGCTAGTAAATGATATTTTTTCTGATAATTGTAGCTAGACACTGTTATACAGACTAGGTGTTCCCGGGTGTTAGTTTTACCCATAACGTGTTGGTCATATGCATTGACCGAAACTTTTAGCTTCCCGTTAGTCAATTATTTAGTTAATTTTTGTTGTACAGCGTTATACATGTATTCTATTAGACATTTTAAATTTAGTACAAGGGGCCGCCTTATTACTGATAGTAATTTCTTCCAGGCAACCTTTGGCAGCATTTATTCTAGAGAAAAGATCACTAAACGTTAGATGCTTCGGTTTCATTAGAAAACTTCGCAAGCAATTTATGGATTAATAAAAAAATAGGGTCCAAACGTAAGCAAAATATCCACTATAATATTTAATGATGGATTTTCGCAAAGTAACGCCTTCTTCAATCAAATATAAGACTAGAGGAACACTCTTATGTACTATTTATTCATAAAGTGAGCCAAATTTTATAGATATATTTGAATTGTGGTTGCAACTTGTTTGGGTATAAATAATCTATTAATACGTGCCCATACAGAACACGTTTCATTGGAGGTGTTTATGCATTACGCAGGCAAAGGTGTAAAAAGCCATACCCAGTATTTTATATCTTTAATACAAATTATTGTAGTTTTCTACAAAGTGCAAAAGGCGAGACTGAAATTAAAGTCAACAGACTCCAGTTAGATCGCTTTATTTGAATTTGAAGTCATAATTTTTGAAGTGAGAACTCCTATGTACCTTATTTTATAATTAGCTCTAGATGGATTATAAGTATCATTTACATATGGAGGGAAACCCTGGTTCCTTTCAACTCCATTGATTGCGGGATGTTTTACTGAGATAAAGTGGACTGTATTTCTGCGGTTTGCGAGGGCAACGGTATCACGGGAAAAACGCTCAATCGCAGGATCCAAGAGTATGTAATCGATTGAGCTAGGAATATAAATATACACGCTTACTTGGCAGCGCAGCCGCTGGCATCGACAGGTTTGTGGTCGTATCCAATCAGTTGGCGGGTCACATAAAATGTGAAGACATTTCACTCGCGAGTTGATTTTGCGTTTGGTTCGTCACAATAGCGGTTATTCTATGCGATGCGTACACGCACCAGAGTTCTTGCGGAGCACTGGGCGATGCGTGCGTTAGCATTGTGCTAGCGGTAATCTATAGGGGAAAGGATCGTTGCGGCGGGATCGCTTTATTTGAATTTGAAGTCATAATTTTTGAAGTGAGAACTCCTATGTACCTTATTTTATAATTAGCTCTAGATGGATTATAAGTATCATTTACATAGTATAAAACAAAATCCCCAAACGCGTCTGTCTGTCTGTTCGCGATAAACTCAAAAACGGCTTAACTGTTTTTTATTCGGTGCCAGTGACTCATGAGGAAGATTTTGGTATATAACTTGTCAAAGATTTAGTCAGGGCGGGACAACGTCTGCCGGGACGGCTAGTATATAATAAAGTATATAAGTAGAAGAATGGCGGTAGCTTCTAAATCTTCTATTTCTTGTATAGTAAAACTTACCTACTCATCTCATAAGTTATTTGAATATGGCATATTAAAGTCTTATTTTATCACTAGCTTCTGCCCAAGACTTCGTTCACGTGGAATTATTACTTTAGGCTAACGCTAACAAGCAACGGAAGCTCTCAGAAAAAAAAAACGATTTTGAAACATTCATAATTGGTGCTCCGCTCCCACTAGTCTTGGCGTGATGATATATAGCCAATAGCTTTCCTCGATAAATGACCTATCTAATACTGAAATAATTTTTCTAATCGGAACAGTCGTTTCTGAGATTAGCGCGTTCAACGAAACAAATAAGCTTTATAATATTAGTATACTCGTAGATAACTACTTTTCTCTCGTACTTACCTCGATCCGTCATTCTAATTACAATAACTTTTGATAGAGTGGACCGATTTTAATGAGACAAAGACTAAGTTACTCCCTAAGATATGCTTTATGATTTTTTTTAGGTTATATTTTATATATATGAGGTTTATTGTGAACCTAGTACTTTAGCAGTGATGCGTGTTCTTACAAACAGACAGAGAAGCTTTTCTAAAAATCATTGAAATGTATTCTATTACTTATTCCTAGACACCTCTAACAATTTTTTTCACGAAAATCGTAAAATTACAGACACATTAGATATACATTCTTATTATATGTATTGGTTGCCCCAAAATTAAAAAAAATCAAATTTTCAGTCGGCACTACACTGGAAGAGGGATTAGTTGGATTGGAGTAATGCTTCCTTGAATATGTTTCAGTGAATATGTTAATATTGAAATTTAACTCTTAGTTGATTTAATGCGATAAGAAACTGAAAGGTTTTGAAACTTATCTTAATATGAATGTCTTTAAAATTTATTTTTTATTAAAAAAAACATATTATTATTATTAGTCTCGGAAATACTAGTCAGAGTTAGAAATTTATTTCTCTTTTATATATCCAATAATTCGTCGAAGAATCTCAAAGCACACAAAAATTTAAGAGGACCCTCAAAATTTTTAAAAATTTCCAAAATGTCAAAACAATTAAAAATTATAGAGTTTTGTCAATTTCATTATAATAGTGAAAGTCGTATTGTATTTATTTTTTTACATCTCTCTACACTTTTTTCTATTCTGTTGTACCTACTAAAGAACCTACTTAAAGTTGACCTCAACTTCAAGAAGAAAAAAAATAAAAAGGTCGTTCATATTCATGTTCAGCAGTCGCTCGAAAAAATCTAAGGTACTCCACTTCGAAACTTAAAAAAATCTTGAGCGACTATTAAATATTAAAGTATCGACTAGAAATTTCAGAGTCCTAATCATTTTAATGGTAGATAATAGTAAAATAACGAGATAAACAATATTAAAAAAATTGACGGTTTTAGAAATTTTGAGCAACCTCTTTTTTATTGTCTTTTGGGACTTTGGGTCTTTTAACATTTTAAACTAACAGATTTTTGTAAGAGACTCGACAAAATATTGGTTTTTCGGGTCACCTTAATGTGGTTATTAATAAACTTGATTCTTATATGGGTAATATTAAATGAGAACAGGTTACATACGTTTACATTTTATGAGCTTATCTAATAAATTAATAAAAATACTCTAGTATTCCACGAAATCGAGACTATAGTGTCGGTGACACCGCGGCGACACAGCAATAAATCCGAGTAAATGAAACACGACACCGGACCGAGGTAATCTCTCATCTTAACGCCTGTTTCTGAACTCATCCGTGTAATGCGGTGGGACGGGAGGCTGAGAACGGTTTATGTATAGTTTACATCATAGAAATACAGCGATTCATTTGACATTTAATTAGTTGCGTTACCACTATTTTCATAATTTTATCTGGACATTAATCTTGATATCTTGTATATTTATGTCATTTTGGTATAAAATATGAGGATAATTATTTTTTATAGCCGCAGTTTCTATACATTTAACACTAGCTGTTGCCCGTGGATTCGTTCTCGTAAAAATAATTTTCTTTAAATTTATTATAGCTTGCATTTTAAAGTGAAAGTTTTACATCGCCTCAAATTTTTTCGTCCGCATATCGCATGTCGCATTACTGCCGGCCACGGAGTAGGGGTAAAGTGAAAGGCGCTTGACAGAACAGCTAGAGCCAATATGGCGGAGCCCATGACTCAATTCAAAATGATTCAACGATTTAAATAAATATTATGATCAATTTTTAAAATGCGTCTATCATCTGAATGATTATATTTATTATTCTAATACACAAATGGTAAATAAAAATTTATAGTTGAATATCTTGTATATTATGGATTTCCCATTATTATTCCCATTTTCCAATTACTAAATTTAGGATTAAAAATGCGATTTTAATACCCTAAATCGAATAATTTTCCGAAAATTTTCCATCAGATGCCTACGATCCGAAAAGTGTTTCAATTGCATCGTGGTCATCAAATCAACTTAATCGAAGGTAAAACAAGTTGAACCTACTTATCCCAGTTAAATTTGATTATCTTACCTCTATAGGAAGCTTAGATAATATTCTAAAAAGTTTTATCTGCCAGTAATAGCCAAAGTCCGCTCAATCTTTTACGAGATTTTGCATATAACTTTAAGGCTTATATCTTCGGAAGAATTTATGTGATATCACGTTTTGTTTATTTGTGGGATCTGAGAAGTGGTCAAATTTATAATTAAAAGTAAGGAAAAGTAAAAAATATCATATGAATAAAATTATAGCTAACACTCTCTCGAAATTAATGTTGGTAACACATACTGATTCATGATATATACTTTTTTTTTTAACGTGGGGAAATACTTTATGGTTACACCACCCTCCCGGGGGAGAGGGTGGGTTATGTCCGACTCGCACAGACTAAACCCCACGGTGTACCGACAGACCGTTTTGTGGGGGCGACAAGGGATCGTTCAAGCTAATCAACCTTTTAGAGCCGCCCCCACTCATGATATATCCTAAGATTTCTATTTAGTAATACAAAAGTCATTGTCGCTTTATTATGTAATTATTTGCTGTTGTCTACAGTATTCAGTTACTTTATTTATAGCATGAATTCTGTTACAACTATTAGATATTTTGCAGTGCTTCACGACAATACAACAAACTTTACGTCTAACTAAATACAAGCCTCAAGTATAACAAGCTTTCTTGCTTAGTATTTGATACCGTAACTAAATACTACCGATACTACCGATACCGATACTAAAAGATTCCAAATTCCAACTTTGTGTATATTGTGTAAGACCATTAGGAGCGGTGCACATGAAGAATGGTTTAAAATCGTTTTTTTTTCCATTTGAGAACTTCCGTTGCATGTTAGCGTTAGCCCAAAGTAACTATTCCAAGTGGACGAACTCGCGAGCAGAAGCTAGTTTAAAATAAATAAATAGTCCATTATAGACGTCAGGCCGCGGAGCTACGAGACCGAATCCTTGGTGGATATAATACACTTATAAAGTTGTATTTGTATAAATCCAAGAGCTAAATTACACTGAAAATTGTAACATTTTATTATAGTTAATCTAGGATTCATTTATAGTAACGTCGCCACAATTTTATTAGTTATAATTTTGTATCGTGGTTTAAGGCAGGAATAATCCTGCGCTAAATTATCACGAACCGTACTTTTTATAAAGTAAAATTATATACACTGATAAGATGCTTTACCATCGTTTTTCACCAAGAACACAAAGAACATAAAGATGATTCTATCTGTAGCTGATAAAGTCTTTGTAACTCTTTGGATGAGGCTATAAAATATGGTGCATAATTTTAGTTCAAAGCAATCACTCAAGTCGCTTTCGTTCTCTAGTAAATTGTACGGTTATGTACAAAACCATTCGAATAGTGCTGTATAATGTAGCCGCATTACTGTATTCGATTCCGGCAGTAGAAGGCTTTGTGAGAATGGGAAGTTGTAGATAGTTGGTGCTAAGTTGTACGAGTTGTAACCAGGGCCGCATTCAGGTGTACTGAAATTAAAATATAAATTAGGAGTATTTGACTCCAAATTTCTATGCAATAGAGTTAGCAAACAAGCATTTTATGTACATGATCGTTATTCTTACGATCCACAGCAATTTATTTATTACAAATTAGGAAAAGAAATAGCAGAGTTCAAGTCAAGTCACATGTTGTTAATCATAAGAATGAACTGGGAATGTCTTATGTGTATTATGTAGCTTAGGGAAATATAATATTTAGCTAATCTGTCTGCTATATATAGCACAAAGAAAATTTACCAAAATCCGTCAAGAATTTCATAAACTACAAATTTTTTACTTTCGTCCGTTATCCTGGAACATTCCTTGCGTTTTATGAGAGAAAAAGTATCCTAAATGTAACCTTGTAATATTAGTTATCACTTTGCCAAATTTCGTCGAAATTGGTTCATTACTTTCAGAGTGATACGTGTTGAAAGGGACGGACACACAGGCATCTCCTGGAGAATCCCTTAAGTTTTATGAGACAAAAAGCATCCTAGCAGCAGAGTAATGCGTATTCACAGGGACAGGCAGAAAGACAGACAAAAATTTTAAAATGTTTATTTATGGCTTCTATATCGATAACAAAAGTTTACCCCGATTATAATTTACAAAAAATGTTTAATGTACAGTTTCAGAGTGATGCGTCTTCACAGGGACAGGCAGAAAGACAGACAAAAATTTTAAAATGTTTATTTATGGCTTTTATATCGATACAAAAGTTTATGTACAGATTTGGCTTTGTTACAGTTTTATTATAGTACAGAAACAAAAGATAGACTATATTGAAAATGTTATTTTTTTACCGAAAACTTGTAAATAAAATAATAAAAGTACTTTCAATTGAATTATAATGAAGTTGTCGAGAATTTCCTAAATCCGGCCCTTAAAGCTCTCCGGATAGAGTTATTGAGTTGAATTGTTCCCTTGGCGTAGCTCTGGCAAGGCCTCGCCTCTAGAATTATTGTTTTAGGTTCTAATAAGTTGTAAGGCGTTAAACTTCTAATGCTTTTTGGATTAAATACGCTACTAAATTATATAACATAATAATTTTGAGTTATAAAAATCTTCTCAAACATTGATGCTTTGTGTTCCTGCCTTACTTACTGGCGTTAAATACGTATATAACTTGTATGTGTACGAAGAAAAATCGACTTACTTAAGTACCTAAACGGTAGTTTCAGGCGGTATTTTAATTTGGTATGTAGTGTATTTTATTTTTGTGTTATTTGACACTATATTTTGTAATATTGGTGACATTTTAGGTAATATAATTCGGTAAATAAATAATTAAATTATTATTATTAATAAATTAATTCGGTAATTGTGCATAAGTGAAGTGGATGGAAAATAATATCACGGAACATGAATTCTGAGATGCCACAAAGACTCCCTGAAAATTTTTAACAAGGGGACAATGGTGGCATTTTTTTTGAATATCAAAATTGCCACAAGACACTTATAATATTATTACTCGAGAATGGTAGTAATAATCTTTAAAATTGGTTACCAAAAGTAAAATTATAAGTACCTACAGCATTACGTTGCTTAGTAATAGATCATCAAACTAGACAGACAGCAGACAAGTGTAAGAAATTGTTTTGCTAGTTAAATGCACGACGCCTTTGAACTATAAATAAAATGGTTTTTATATTTATTTATTTATTCCTGTTAGTAGTTACTTATATTCCCATAGACCCTCTACACATGCCTAAAGTACTTTAACCTTGCCTAGCGTTCCCCGTACGGGATGTAAGACAGACGCTAGGTTAGCATTTATAACATTATTAGAATAAGAAATTAGGATAGCTAGTCTAGAATCGACTCTCGTAGAATATACACGTAGGTTAAGAAGTCTAAAATTTACTATAATAGTTTTTAAGTTATATTATAATCAATGTCTAAAGTCGACATAACTATTAAATAAATTGTCTAATATCGATTGTAGTTTTTAAAAAGTCAACCCAAGTGCTCCCGAAGTTAACTAGTTACACAATAAATAAAACATATTACAACATTAATAAATAAAACAGGTCACTGACCCTAATATATTCAAAGACCCTTATTACCTACAATTTGTATGGCAATCTCTCTTCTAAAGGTTGTAGGTTAATGTTAACCAATAAACTTCCTCAACAAATATACTCGGAAATACGTTTTTTTTTCAAATCTGAATGATATGTATAGAGTCCACCCATTTCCCCATCTCCCATCTTCCATCTCCCCACCCCTCTCCTCTCTCCTCTCCTTTTCCCTCCCCTAACCCTTCCCTCCGAAAGATGGCAACGCACTTACGACTCCTCTGGGGTTGTTAGTGTGCATGGATGGTGGTGATCACTTAACAGCAGGTGTCACTTAACAGCAGGGGACCCCCCTGTTCGTTTGCCCCCCATGACATAAAAAAAAAAAAAAAAAAAGATATGTATAGAGTATAAAACTTTCGCTTTCAAATAAAGACTTGAATTTTGTAACATAAGATTTGTCACCAATTTATTGATTACAACAGGGATGACTTATGGTTTAAAAGCGCAGTGTACTAATGTATGTCCCCACATTTTCTATAAAGAATTGCGTTACCATAGATTATAAAATAACTAAGCATCCCAACAGAATTGACAGTTGGTTTCACGGAACAGTCACGCTTGCGGGGCGAACTGAAAGTAGCGGGGCCAGAGGTGACATGCAATTATATGGTCTATGTCATGGGCGTAAAGCGGGTAATTAATTGAACAAATTTTCTTCTAATGGTCGAAACTTCAACCATCGTAAGGGGTACACATTTCTTCACGTGTTTATATGTAGATACTATTATCTGTATAATGTATTGTACAAATATTCTAGAGTGTAGACGTAAAAGGCATCGACTTGTCGACGTTATGGAAAAATAACTTTCTCCAAAAACTTTAACACAAAAGCTTCTCAATAACTAAGTAAAGAAACAATAAAGAAAATCAGTGGAGTATCAGAAGAGAAAATAGCATAGAACTAATTTATCTTAGTAATTTAGTAGTTAAAGTATAATTAACAAAAAACAAACAAACTGACATTTGCATCTATAGTATTAGTTAGGATGACGACGTTATCACTTAAATTCATTTTTTTATACCATATGTGGCAAACGAACAGTTGGGTCACCTGATGTTAAGTGATCACCACCGTCCATAGACACTTGCAACACCAGACGAGTCGCAAGTGTGTTGCCAGCCTGTGTTTGGGAGAAGGAGGAGTGGGAAAGTTAATAGTTTGCAAATCCAGTTTCAGTATTTTGTTTTATTACAAACTGGCAGTCATTGATATTTTAAATATATATAAATCAAAATCAGTGGAGTATCAGAAGAGAAAATGGCATAGAACTAATTTATCTTATTCTATTTATATGTTTAACTGAATGCTTTACCCTATATTATTTTGTGTACAGCTAGGAACATGCATACAGAATCCGATGATGAAAGGTTTAGTAGTTAAAGCTTAATTAACAAAAAACAAATAAACTGACATTTGCATCTATAGTATTAGCTAGGATGACGACGTTATCACTTAAATTCATTTTTTTATACCATATGTGGCAAACGAACAGTTGGGTCACCTGATGTTAAGTGATCACCACCGTCCATAGACACTTGCAACACCAGACGAGTCGCAAGTGTGTTGCCAGCCTGTGTTTGGGAGAAGGAGGAGTGGGAAAGTTAATAGTTTGCAAATCCAGTTTCAGTATTTTGTTTTATTACAAACTGGCAGTCATTGATATTTTAAATATATATAAATCCGAATATGAGATTATTACTCTTTCATGCTATAATTTTTTTAATACATAAGTTCTTATGGATACAGTAAAGGGAATAGGATATACTTCATTCAGATAAAATCTAATATTCTCGAAGGATAGGATCAAAACTACATTAACGCGAGCGGAACCGCGAGGAAAAACTAGTTTTAATATAAATGTAAGCTTTATGGTACTTATCATTTTCTCTTAGTAATTCCCAATGTATTGCTTTATATTTTTTAATATCCATGTTTTAGCAAAAGTAATTTTTCTGTTGTTTTAATTAACCTTGAACCTTATTTCATATATTACTTAATGTAACAAAATCTATACTAAAAGGTAAAAGAGAATACACCTACGATTTAAAAGACCATGTAAAGCAATTTAATAGTTTTGAGTTAGACACTTGCAACACCAGAAGAGTCGCAAGTGCGTTGCCAGCCTGTGTTTGGGAGAAGGAGGAGTGGGGAAGTTAATAGTTTGCAAATCCAGTTTAAGTATTTTGTTTTATTACAAACTGGCTGTCATTGATATTTTAAATATATATAAATGCGAATATGAGATTATTACTCTTTCATGCTATAATTTTTTTTAATACATAAGTTCTTATGGATACAGTAAAGGGAATAGGATATACTTCATTCAGATAAAATCTAATATTCTCGAAGGATAGGATCAAAACTACATTAACGCGAGCGGAACCGCGAGGAAAAACTAGTTTAAATATAAATGTAAGCTTTATGCTACTTAAAATTTTCTCTTAGTAATTCCCAATGTATTGCTTTATATTTTTTAATATCCATGTTTTAGCAAAAGTATTTTTTCTGTCGTTTTAATTAACCTTGAACCTTATTTTATATATTACTTAATGTAACAAAGTCTATACTGAAAGGTGAAAAGAGAATACACCTACGATTTAAAAGACCATGTAAAGCAATTTAATAGTTTTGAGTTACGATCCCACAAATGGTCAGACAGACAGATACTTGCCTTCTGTAATATGTAACAAAGACGACCAACGTTTTGAATTTACGTGTTGTTAATATTATTTTAAATTCTCTCTCATAATAAAACTCAGCATTTAGTTACCTTTTTCACTTAACCCGAGACTTTAAAGTAGCCTTCGGGCTTCAAAACAAGCATTTAATAGTTGCAACAAACCTGCCTGTTACAGATCCCAGACAATCCATTGTTCCCGGCGAAATAATAACTCTGTAACTTCAGATGAAGGTAAAAATTATAGAGCATGCGTTTGCGAGAGGTATTTCTTGTAAAAATATGAACGTGTTATAAATTAAGCCTGCGTAATGGTATTCTTAATTAGTATTGTTTATTTAAAACCGTGATATTGAAGAAGACGTTAGGCTTTGCGGAAATCTATCATTAAATTTTACACTATGCACTTCCGCCTAGGATTGATTAAGTCTCACTGCAACAAAAAACTTTTGATGTAATAAAATAAATAATTTAGAGTGCAAAGAAATACCCACTAGAATATTTAAAATCCCGAGTTCGTTGTCTTTAACACTAATTAACTGGACAAGTTGTCAGTAGAATGTTTGGTGGGAGCATTGTCACGTAGTGGCTTTTATATTTTATTCATAATCTTATGTTATTTGACTCTATATTTTGTATTATTGATTGCATTTTACGTAGTATAGTTCGGTTATTCTGCATAACTGAAGTGGATGGAAAATAATACAACGGACCATGAATTCTGAGATGCCACAAAACTCTCTGGAAAGTTCTAACAAGAGAGGTCACCATCTTGGTAGAACGTTGAAATTATCGCAAGATACATGTACCTACTTAACAATGGCGTTAATAATTTAGAAGATTGGTTGCCAAAAATAAAGTTGTCGATATGCTATGTATCTTCCTTTTTTAAATGTGGAATTACTATTGACGCGTTTAGTGTCTGAATTACGTGGTATTGTAACTCAGAGACACAGGCACTCGCATTCCAATCCTTCTCAGTAATGCTGGAATCGTCGGGCATCCAACTTATCCTCAATTCTTGATATCCCGTGCCATGACATGCCGCCCGCCCGGACTATTATTACTTCATTCTTGTAGGAGAGAGGAGAGAGGAGAGAGGAGAGAGGAGAGAGGAGAGAGGAGAGAGGAGAGAGGAAAGCACTGTTACTTCACGTCAGTTTTCTATGAGAAGGTGGTACTACACCGGTCAAGCCGACCCGTTCATGCTAAAACAATTAATAGCTTCAGCGTAGCTCTACCACCATTCTTACCTACTTAACAATGGCGCTAACAATTTAGAAGATTGGTTGCCAAAAATAAAGTTGTCGATATGCTATGTATCTTCCTTTTTTAAATGTGGAATTACTATTGACGCGTTTAGTGTCTGAATTACGTGGTATTGTAACTCAGAGACACAGGCACTCGCATTCCAATCCTTCTCAGTAATGCTGGAATCGTCGGGCATCCAACTTATCCTCAATTCTTGATATCCCGTGCCATGACATGCCGCCCGCCCGGACTATTATTACTTCATTCTTGTTTAGCTGAATTTCCTGAAACTTATACTCAATACAGTAACTAATTTTTACTCTTGGCTTCGCTCGCATTAATATAGATTTAATTTATCGGAAATAGTAATCTTTTTCTAGAGAAAAGTTGTACCCTATGTCCTTCTTTGCGCTATTGACAACATGTATATAACATGAACATGTATGTAACATATATGTAAAATGAACGTGAATTATAATTATAATAGAATGCAAAAAGAGTTTTTCAAATTTGACTATTAGCTGCAGCAATTTGCGGTATTAAATATACACAAAAATCAAAGTCTTTTTGAGCTTAACGATATTCGTACATAATAAAATTTCTTTCATGAGAACTATATTATTTAACATAAATGATTAAATATATATACTTCATCAGAAAACCAGAACAAAAGTAAAAGAACCTATGATATAGCGTCTTGTTCTGGTTCTTTTTAAGCCTTTAATTATGGTATAGAAAGAGACAGGTAATGCTCATTTTGTTTATATAGAATAAGAAGAAAATGTGTGAATTTAATTATATTGAAATACAGTATTATAGTAAGCTCATTCTCTGGTCGCGTAACCAAATAATTCCAATGAAATGAATTCTGGTAAGTGTGGTTTCGACTGCTCCGTTGGAACAGAGTGAATATTCGGATTGCCCGTTTCAGTACGTAGTAGTACGTATGTCTAGGTAGAATATTGTAATTATTTTCTCTTTTTGGAACTGCTACTGCAGAACTGTAATTAAGAACTCAAATAATTATAATTTATCGCTCATCTTCTGTTATTTGGAACATAAACCAAAAAATTAGATAACATTTGACGTTAACACTTTCTCTCTCTCACTCATTATATTGAACGTGACGATCCACTTAATAATAATTATGAATCGTGAACATTTACTGTACCGTACTAAGAAACAGATAAAGTAAACCGTTCAGTATGAAACAAATTGTACACAATAAACCTGGTAACGTATCGGCCCAGAGCGACAATTTACTTGCGAACTGTTGCCTGTAGCAACAAGTGACAACAGCTGGGTCACTGTAAATCAAATAGTATTACATTGAAATTAGGTACTGAATATTTATTCGATCACTATTATTTTTCATATAAATGAAAAATAATTTGTTGTATGACAATTATTCAAGTGTAACACTGCTATTTTTTCGTAACGTAGGTATAATTGTTTGTCATATAAAGTTATGTATTTGTATAGCAGTTATTTTTCATATGATATCAATTTAAAATACCTATAAACTAGAAAATGGCTTACGGAAAAATGTTCGTTTTATATTGGAGATTTTTATTTATCAAAGTAGCAGTGATGTAAAACCTCTTTTAACTGATATACAATTATATCTAAATAGCTATAGCTTCCATGCCTTAAACTACATTGTGTTAATTACTAGAACCGTTCATACTGGTGCGCGCTTAGTTTTGCTACAATATCTAAATGTTAAACCTAACTATGAATTTATGATCTTAATAAGAAAAGAAAGAAGAAAACCAATTTAAAACAGAATCCACAAAAAAAAAAACAATTTGCAATTTAATATTGTTACAAAATCGTAATTTATTTAGAAAAATCGGAATAGGTGATTACAGAAGTATAAAAAAGTTCTACTTATGAATTAAGCCTTCTTTTAGAGGGCTGGCATTATCAGCTGATAGTTTAGCAGGCCAGCATGACAATGGCAACCGAGAGTGTATAGTTTCTCTCTTGGTGGTCACCGTTGTTTTTAGATTGTACTGAGCTTGATCTACACTGTAATCACACTGCCGTGCTACAATAAAAAGTATTACTGATTAAATTCGTATTAATGACTGTATACGAAATTCAAACAAAGGTTAGAAACTAAAGCTATGGTTATACGAGCGATACTTCATTGGTTCTATTCATTCGACAATAACGATTTATTGTAATATACAATAGACAGTGTGTATATTGGATTATATTTATTTATATGGTAAAAGACACTGACATTACTAATTGTTGCGTGGTTTTATTCTTTGAACCATCTGTTCTTCATTAATTATGTACGCAGCGGCAACCTACTCGCGAGCTATTGCCGGTGATTATAGCTTGTTTGTTTGCTTTAGTGGGTTACCGGCCCGAGGTATACTTACACGTTGTTTAGCTAGGAGTTTTATCGAATATCACTGTTTTATATTATGATATTATTTTTTTAATAATGTGCTTTATTCGTGATCTTAAAATTATGGATGAGGATCTAATAACGGTATTTCTGTAAGTTCTTTTAAATAGTTCATAGGTTTTAGTCAAAATTTTAACCACGATCTCAATTATTGTTTTATTACGATGTGGTTTAAGATGGTAAACACGTTATACAAAGAGTTGGACTAGTTTTCAAGTTTAGTTGCCGCAAAACAGTACTATAAAAACGAGGAATCGAACTTACTTACTTGACTACATAGAGCATCGTGCTCGTCGACTTATCGGTGATGAAGCGCTGTGGGATTCAAGAATGATCAGTTTAGAGCATCGACGAAAAGTGGTTTGTCTCTCAGTGTTTTATAGGTTACACTTTGGAGAGTGTGCACAGGAATTCCACGTAATATACTTCCACCGTCCCTATTCCATCAGCGGACGACTAGACGCCGTGAGGGTTTCCACCCTTACGTGGTTGATATTCCCGTAATTCGTACGAAGCGATTTGCTTACACGTTCATTATACGTACGGCTAAGAAGTGGAATTCACTCCCGGCGTCTGTCTTCCCGTCATCTTATAACTTGGGAGTCTTCAGTGGGTAGGCGCGATACATCGTCGACCTCATCGTCACTTACCATCAGGTGAGATTGTGGCCAAGCGCGAACCTGTAGAACATTAAAAAAAACCAGAGTGTAATACAGTTGATTTGTAATTGACTAACGTCTAAGGAAGGGAACAGGTTAAGGTATGCTATCAAGTTTTTACACGATGTTTGTGTTATTGTAGAGAATTTTAGATAAATCCAAATATTATCGATCTTTATAACAGATGAAAGGTTAAGCCCTCCCATTATTCTGGGATATGACACGTCATGGTCACATTTAACGTATAAAATAATAATATCAAAATAAATACTAATAAACAACAAAGAGAGCCTTAGTCTAAACTGGACGTTCTTGAATCCCACAGCGCTTCATCACCGACAAGCCGACGAGCATGATGCCCAATGGAGTCAAGAGTGGCCAGCAAATATTTGGCTGATCCATCCCATATATATTAATATACTGTAATATAATATTATTGAATATTATCGTTACTAATTCTATATGTTGTCTAAAGTTTTTTTTTTTTATATCAATAGCAGTCCAACGAACAAGTGGGTCACATGATGTTAAGTAATGCCGTACCATTGACCAATGGAAAGCGGGGCGGATGCGGGCCGGACTGCGCGGTAGGGCGTTATTCATTCGCTTCGATATTTATTACAGCAGTTCATTTTTGCGTAAATGACCTCATATAGAGTGTATATCATTTTTGCCTTTCTCCAGATAATTAGGTCAAATATTAAGCACCTATTTTTTAAATGGATTTAGAACGAGAAACGACTAATAATTGTCCTCTAAAAATATTGCCGGCGTCTAACCAAACACCCAGTATATATTAATATACTGTAATATAATATTATTGAATATTATCGTTACTAATTCTATATGTTGTCTAAAGTAACAAAATGTTATTATATAAATATATTTCAGTTTACCAAGAAGCTTAATAAATATGATATAAAAATTTAATATACTCGTAGTATACGGTATTACACCCTTTCGTAAAACTATTAAAGTTTGTTCAAACATATCATAAACAGAACTTGAACATCGCAAGGATTTACTTTCGACACTGTCAAATAAAACTGAGCATCGCTAGACGGAGACATATTTCATGTATATGCAAATGATATATAGAATTTATATTTAAAACTAAGTTTTCTCAACTTGGAGAGTTTTATTTAGCGTAGGTTTTAATACCGAAAATATATTAACTGAGTCGAAATACATTTAAACATGGTTATAGTTCTGTAATGCATAGGCTGTATTTAAAATCATGAAATTACTGAAGTACCGCTTTGCGTGCGACCTGAGTTTGTATGTGGGTCAATTGACTGCTTCAGTTTACATGTCGAATAAAATAGGGTGTGGTAAATATTTTTACTTACATACTGTTAGAGTATATCATAATTTCTAATTAAAAGTCAATTCTAATTTATCGAACACCTGTGTGTACGTTCTGGTAGTACTTGTGGGTCAGTTTTCTTTCTAGATATAAGTTTTATCCTCCCCTCACATCGACACTGTATTCAGAAGTATTTAGATGTATAACAATATTACTCTTAGACAAAGGACTGTTTATAAGAGGACAGAGGTATTTATCGCAAATTCAAAGCACGTTTTTCAGAGATGTTGAACTATTAAGTCTAAGGAGAATCTTCTTATTCGCGACAACTTAATATAGTTACAATTAAGAGATCGTTTTGAGTAGTTTTATCTTGTAACTGTTGTTTAAATAGTGTATCTTGGTAATTTAATATGTATGAATTAGCTTGCGTGAAATGGTAACGTCCCAAGCCAAAGTGTAGCGTGCACTCTTAAGCTAGTTTTCAAATAAAATCGGTTGAGCGACTTCAGTAAACATAGTTTTAATTTTATTTATTTACATGTGGATATAGCAACAGTCAACAGTCAAGAACGATAATATAATAACAATAATAAAAAAATTGTAAACTAAACTGAAGACCTTAAACGCTTTATCACATAGAAACTTAACTTAACTTACACTATTAATAATAATAATTAATAAAAAATTAAATTGTATAATAGTAAATACTGCAAAACATTAAACTTAAAGAAAAAAAAAATAGAATAAGAATAAACAAACAAAAGTGAAAATGAACTAATTTATGAAAACAAAAATTAACATATTGGGAAAAAGACAAGATAGCAAACATAATTGAAAATATTGAAATATGATATACTTACTAGCTGCAGTTGAAATGGTCATGGATATAAAATGTGTTTAATTGTCTTTTTGAATTTGAATGTCCGATGGTCAAATATGTCTAATGAAATGTGCTTGGATGAGATCTCATTATATAAACGAGTCATACGTACAATTGGGTTATAGTAAGATGTATTATTCTTATAAGTTTTAAGGATGAATGTTTTAGGAAAACGAAAATCAAAATTGATTGTAAATAAGTCTAAGGTGGCTCATACTTCTGTATGTTATACCGTTTGTATAATGGAGTGGTTCTGTTCGATATCTGTGGCTCCTTTTCATGTTTTTTTTAATACAGTATGGGTTTTATTGTTTGTCCATAATCTCATTTAATGTAAAATAACGACTTTGTCTAAGATGATAAACACGGCAAGCCCAGAGGAGAATGGTTCTCAAATACAGCTACTGGAACACACCAACAGATGTTTGGTGACAAATTATTTTCACTTAAGGTAGTAGCTAACCAGGAGTACTTAGAAAAAATCTTACCATCATGCTATGTTTGCATCACGATATTTTTCCATCACCGGAACCTCCAACTCAGTTGCAAGGATTCGAACCTACATCCATCGACGTTGTGTCCGAATAGGCTATCAACTAAACCATCATCGCTACAAAATGGTATCTCTGTTCCCGTTCATCCTCACACCTTGGAATCAAAGTGGTCATAGACCTGGTTTTAACGGAGTTTCCTCCCGAACCATTTCGGCCATAAAGTGAGCTCCCTGCTAAGGTTTGTCAGGATAATAGAATAATAATTCCAATATAATAGGAGTTCTTTAAGGGATTAAATAGGTATTAAGGGTCGACATTGTTCATATATTGCGCCTGATATTACAATATTCTGCGGTCACATCTTACCTTCATAATTTTCTTGATAATGCTCCGTTTTATCGTCAATTGATAATTTTAATAATAGTATTTAAATTAGTAAATGGATACAAATTCAGAAAAATCTTAGTATATCTTAAAGTATACTGCGGGCATCTGATCAATATTTAATGGTGTTAGCCATTCCACCAATACCAATTGTATGTATCAATATAATTTCTAAATAAACCACAACAATATAATGCTAAAGCCAGCATTCAAAGATTGTAATTTCCAATAATTGCCACTTCAACGTGATATCTTCGCAAAATAAACGCTTCGATAACAAGCTATATACGGTCTAAAGACCTGAGCAATTGTAACGTAATAAATTTCTTCGACACCGTCATTCGATTAAAAGCGCAGAAATTGCCTCCACGATTCCCATTCCATTGTAGTGAGAAACATTTTGTGCCGTCGTCCAATTATTTAAAATTTACAATTGCGCTCACATTATCGAACGCAATTATGGACGTTACGTCCTCACTAAGTTTGCAGCGACCATTAACAATTTTCTTGTGCTGGTTAAATCAAGTAGTGATACTGAGTTAGCGATGTATTCAAAATTGTAATGTCCTATTTAATTAATTATAAAGAATAAATAAAATAATATTTAATTTAATAATAGCGTGGTAGAGCCAATAAAATAATATTTAATTTAATAATAAAATAACACCGAATATTCTCTTTACGGTACGTTGATGTAATAAAATTAAGTGACAACTGAAGAATTGGATGGCAATTTCTTAATTAACCGACTTCAAAAAAAGGAGGAGGTTATCAATTCGTCCTTGCATTGTTGTGTTTCTTTCGGTCAGTGAGAGCGCCGGACCGCAGATAAGTACATATATGGTGGAATGGTTTTATTTATTCCCCTTATATTTCGAACTTGGTTAGTTTTGTTTAACCGAGTTGTGTGATTCGAAATACATATTAAAGTTTGAGGCACACGTGCAGGTACAGATGTATGACTCACAATGTACGACTAGTCGACTGTAGTATGTATAGTCTAGTTTAGTTAGCTTAGACATATTTTTTATTCGGACTGACTACTCTATTGACCTGACGAGCCTTTACAGCCTCAATGGACCACCTCAGCTTAGACAGATTGACGATGTTGAAACAAAGCAACAGCTCAAGCTGAGGTTCAGTCACCTTAGCTCTCTTAGCTTGTTGCCATATGGATGGTTGTTACTCGAACAAGAAAATTATGGTGAAGCTGTAAAAGCCCATCAAGCTTTAACAGCGTTAATCAGCTGGAAAAAAGTACTATGTGTAAATTTAAACACAAAGAATATTTATACAATTTTTTTTTATTTCAAACTGGCTACGGTATTGTCCTTTTTTTATTTAACGTCTCCCTTTATGTCCGACTCGCATGGACTATAACCTCACGGTGTACCGACAGACCGTGATTGTTGGGGCGGCCAGGGATCATACAATGCTAATCAACCTTGTAGAGCCGCTGCAACTATTTTTTTATAGTATTTGTAATTATTAGGTTAAGGTTTGTATGAAAAAAAATGTTTGAAAAATAGTAAGGATAAGTAAATAATTTTGATTTAAAAAAATCTCCATATAAAAAGTAAGTGAGTGAGTAACAGAATATAATACGGAGATCTTCAAAAATATTGGCAAAATTAATGTTCACTTCCCATTTAACTTCGTTTCATGGTCATGCTATAAAGAAATTATTTGTGTCGTTACGTTTCAAAAGGAGCTAAATCCAATTTTAGACGTTTCTAATATTTTACGTTATTTTTCAAGATCTTCAAATTTTGTACGTATAAAATATGAAGATCATAAAAAAAAGGAATAATTTATGGACGGCAAAATTTGTACTTCGTTCTCGGTGTATAAAAACTGGGAATCTTAAAAAATTAAACAAGTTATATGAACGACTATAGTCGGATTTAGCTCATTTTGAAATGTCGTATATATAACGTCATATTTGGTGTAATTTTCTTCATCAGTAACATCCGCAAGAAACCAGGCTAGTGTTTGATTTTTTTTTATTCTAGTACGGCCAAATGACTGCACTATGCCTGATGGTAAGCACAGTACAATCCAAAAACAATGGCGACCACCGAGTGACACAGTATCCATCGCATCGCCGGTAGCCGCTGTGATGCCGTCCTGCGAAAGGCCGATCCCGAAACGCGACCCGCAGAAGCAATGACGGGCTTTTTCGCCATATACATGGTGGTTGCGACCCAGTCGGGCTGTAAAACCCTACCACCCCGCTTTCGCCATTGCCTCTTCCGTATTTTAGCAAGGTGCACCACGTGCAGGTGAGGTTGGCTTGGATGTCTCAAGTCTTCGATGTTATTCGATACTTCTTACACTCTAATTTACACCTAAATTATGTTTTTAATAATATTTAAAATTTAATTACATCTAAATTTAATATCTAAAATAGATCTAAAAATTTAGAATCATATATCGTAGAATAATTGTGCAGACATCGTTGTATATTGGAATTTCAATGCATTAATCATTCAAAAATATCAACTAGCGTTACAATTTGAACAGCTTTATTCTATCTACGATGTCAAGCGGGTTTTAATGTTTAATGGTTATTATAGGGTGGATCTACATGTGAACGATGGTGACATCTGGATGTGACGCCTCTCTCTATGCATCCACCAAAAACGAATGTAACTGTTTATGTTTGTATAAATATGTTATGTTAATAAACCAAATTGAGTTCCTTGCCGGTTCTTTTCGATGACCGGGTTGTTTGTCCAAACCGGTAGTAGCTTTGACGTTCATAAGCGCCTTAGTCCTTACCTAAATACACGATATCTTCAGTTAATATTAAGTTATTAAAGTTTAAAGAAAACTATGATTTTTAATAAATACTACGCATTCTGTGAAATGGTTAGCGGTGTGATGCGTATACGCAGGAGAGGAAGTATACGAATAGCATTGTTAACAATGAAATTTTGTAAACAAAGCTTTGTTCTACTTATTTTTTTTTATTTCTTCTCTCAGTACATAGCATATATTGTTGAGATAATAAATAACACAGAAGAACTCAAGGGTATATGCTATTTTATACATAAAAAAGCATAATTTGTGGTGTTACAGATAAGGATTTTTTTTTAATTCTCAAAAGTATAAATAGTTTAAATGAGACATGCTCGGCTGCTGCATCGAAAGACGTAGATTTGGACTAAACAAGTGTTTTCACTAAAGCAATATATTAAAATTACATCGTTGTGTATTTGAAAAGATTTTTCTTTTGTTCGCTTGTCTTCCTGCTTCAACTAAGTTGACAGTTTGTAGACAATTAAATTATAAGTGGTTTAGCGTATCTTCAGTCGTATTGAACTCTATTTGATTCTATTGCATCTATACTATAACGCAAAGCCATAAGTCAACTGTACAACACTATATAAATAGTAGCCGACTCAGCCACGCGTTGCTCAGTTATTACATGTTGAATTGAATAAAACACGTGCACCATAAAATACACTGAAATTCAACATTAAAATGTGGCGCCATCTATGTGGTATTTATAACAGTCGGTTCTACAGTTTTATGTCAATAAACTATTATAGTTTAAAGCACCATCTGTTCGAGCCTGATGAAAATTACAATTAATAACAATAAACAACATTGGCAATCATTTAATTTGTAATTTTAAAAATATTGAGACCATTAATTGAACCACCTAACGATGAATTAGTAATCATATAAAACACTGTGTTAGTATATTTCACTTTTACCTTTATATCAGGTGTTAGGTTAATCGCTTACAATATTCTAAGAGATGATAGTTCATGGTCACATTTAACATATAAAATAATAATATCAATACAAATACTAATAAACAACAAAGACAACCTAAGTTTGTTCTAAAAGTTTGCAAAGTATAAACACAAACGTAAAAAACCTAGGTGCAATGACCGGTGCCGAAAGCTGTAAGGGGCGACCAGGAGTTAAAACCTTTCAAGGTTAATCATTACGTAACTGCTTAATGTCAGAATGCCGCACAGCCAAATAATAGTAAGTGGGGCACGTGCCAAGGTGCGAGACGCGGGCGGGACTGCACAGCACGGTGTGATTCACTGATTCAGAACAGAAACGACTAATTATTGTCCTGTAAAAATGTTGCTGGCGTCTAACCTAACACCCAGTATATTTACTTTGTAATGTTAATTACATTATAATATACTATATTTTGTATCTTTTCAGTACCAGTATAATTTTTCAGGATGGTTTTTTTTTCTGTTTTTCTGTACCTCCAACAACGTGCGGTCAAAATCTAGTCAATATCGGTTATACATAGTCTTGACATAAATACTGAAACAAGAAAAATAATATTTTCAATTGCAAATAACATTTATTACTTTTACAGTGTGTTATTTTAATACATAAATATAAAGCAATTTAAAATATAAAAAGCTTATTCAAAGTCTCCATTGGCTGCAATACAGTCCTTTAAACGTTGAGGCCAGTTATCAATAGAAACACGCACTATTTCCGTGTGAAAATTCATTATTGCCAATCGTACGGATTGTTTTAGGGACTCCAAATTATCATGGCGTTTAGAGCAAGCCATACTCTTTAAAACTGACCATAAATCATAATCCAGCGGATTAAGATCGGGTCTAGACGAGGACCAGTCTTCCGCTCTGATAAAGTTCGAAACGTTCGTTTCCAACCAAGACTGCTTAGACCGAGCTTTAAGACCCGGCGCCGAGTCTTGCTGGAAGGACCATTCTTGGTTATTGAACATGGTGTTGTTAAGGGGCTTCACTACCTTCTCAAGAATGGTATCTTGATACACTTGTGCTGATGTTTTGATACCTTTCTCACAAAAGTATGGCTCAGTCACACCTTCATAGCCAATACCCCACTAAACCATCACTGAAGTCGGATAGTGCCCACGTTGCACTCTGTCAACTAATTGGGAAGCTTCTTAGAGCTTTGAGCATAAATACGGTCATTTTGTTTATTACAATGTTATACAATTGTAAAAATTATCTCATACGTAAACAAAAATTTTCTGTGAAAACGCTTCAGTAGTTGTTTCGATTTTATAACCCTATACTTTTTTAAATTATCAGTTAAGAAATGACCAGTACTTCCCTTATAGGCAAGTCCTAAGTTATCTTTTAAAATACGCAACATGGTTCTAGGTGCTATCTTCATCTCCCGAGATAAAATCTTTTGGTTTCGTACATCATTTATTCGAATTTTTTCCCTTACTGCTTTGACCAACTTTTTCGTAGGAACACTACGTGGACGGCCGGATCTTTTTCTGTCACAGACAGGTCTCTCACAAGGAGGTCTCATTGTATCTATTAATAGCCCGGTACACAAACATTTTGCTAATACCAAGCGTATGGAGAGTTTTAAATATTGCATTTGGCTCCATACCTACTTTGTGTCATGTAATCACAGCGATTCGGTTCTCTTTATCACCCCACTCCATTTTAATATCGCAAAATATTGTACAATGTATTGGCGCCAAAATGAGAAAATTCAATGAATAATCATATAAAAATGACAGATTCCAAATTTAAAATAAATATTTTGTTTATTTGTGATTGTAACACTATTTATGGCCAGACTAAGTATATAAATTCGTTTTATAAACACCAACAACTAAATATTTTTTATAGAAAATGTTTCAACATTATCCAGTTTATTATCAACCATCACTAGATGGCGCTGCAAATTTTTTATTATTATTTAGTTTATTTTTTTCACCTTATTCGAAATTAGTTAACTTAGTTCCAGCTTAGTAGTCAGATGTGAAATATATGTATGAGTCCGTGAGGTACATGTGCCCATGTGTATCTCACTAATTCGTATATGTATGAATAGTTACCTTAGTGTAGATTAATTTAGTTAGATTCCCGATGTTGTGTTAAAGCAACGGTCCAAGCCGAGTTGTGCCATGTATCCTTGAGCTGGTTGTTAAATAAAATCGGTTGAGTGCCTTTAGCGCTCGCCTTAGTTGTCCGGTGAAGCTCTAAAGACTTGTCAGGACAATACCGTAATCACTTCGAAAAAAAAATTAGTATGTGTATATTGAAACACAGAGAATATTTACACAATATCCGTTTTGTAAGTAATTCATCTAATACAATAAATAGATAATAATAGTAATAAAATACAGTTTAGTTTTCGTAAATAAAATACCTATTAATATCGACAATTAATACTGACCTAATGTACATACAAGAAGTGTTATGTATTTAGTAAGTCCATAACAATAATCGATCTTATTACAATTTAGTATAGTTTGTTTACGGCACAAAATCTGATGTAAATGTAACCTGAATAACTACTTATATATACAATGACAACATTAACATAATGCTCGGGAGCGATTCGTTTGTCCCGAGAAAAATGGTACACGGAGTTAAGAAAATAATAGAGTAAGTAAATGATGTAATAAGTGTAATAAGAATGAGAGATTCATACATATTCTATACATATAAAAATGTAAATCTAATGTTGTCTGTACTTTTTAGATTTTTGTGATAAAAAGTGTTGCAGGTCTGTAATAAGTAATAAAATACATTTCAATCATTTTTACAAATGTCTATCTGTTTGTTTGTTCGAACACGCATCACTGCTTTGGGGCGTAAGGGGTATCAAATAACATTATAAGACTTGAGACACCCAAGCCAACCTCACCTGCATGTGGTGCACCCTGCTGAATAACGAATGAGGCAATGGCGAAAGCGAACCGGTAGGGTTTTACAGCCTGACTGGGTCGTAACCATCATGTATATGGTGAATCAAATAAATAAATAAATATAATAAATGTTTTAATCATTGAATGTAAAGTCCATTTATCTATTTTTCTCTCCTACTTAAGTCCCGACGTCATTAAAATTACAATAACTTTTGATAGAGTGAACCAATTTTAATGAAACTAAGATTAAATGTTACTCGAGGATGTGCTTTATGATTTTCTGAGGTTTTATCGTGAAAGCAGTACTATAGCAGATTTTTTTTTATTGTAGCACGGCAAAGTGACTACACTTTGCCTGATGGTAAGCACAGTACAGTCCAAAAACAACGGCGACCAGCGATGGATAGAGTGTCACTCGGTGGTCGCCGTTGTTTTTGGGCTTTACATTCAATGATTAAAAAAATAAGTATATTTGTCGGAAGAAAGTCATGTGTTTTTTTTATTGTCGCTTTTACGCTTCAACGAGTTTCTTATTTCTTATTAGCTTAAAATGTAATTACTATATTTTATTGTGAAATAAGTATAAATTACAAATATCTATAATAAACTAAAATCTGTATAACATTCGTACTCTATCCAACCGCTCCCGTTCGTAGCTCGACGCGAGGCGGTAACGTTAAGTGTATTCAAATGTTTGCCCGCAAACAAAATGTTTGCAAATACTTTGCCGAAGCAAATAATGCATGATGTATGGACTTATCGCCGCACGTTATTCTCTATTCGCTTTCATATATTCCCGTTTGATATGTATACTTACGTTAATGTATCGATTTATTTCGCCCGAAGATTTTTTAAGAGGGTTACGAAGTAAATGTATTCAATGTTATTAGACCCGTGTAATATGTATTTTTTTTTGTACATTTTCACCAGAATATTTATCTGATTTATCTTTATATCTTCTTTATATATATAATTCTTCTGACCGTGTGTATGTAAATAAACTACTCCTCCTAAACGGTTGGACAGATTTTGATGAAATTTTATACGTGTGTTCAGGTGGATTTAAGAATTGTTTAGACTCACAACTGGACCCGGTAGGTGATACTGCGGTTTATTTTTAGGATCTTTTTCATTATCAAGGCAAGACAACGTCCGCCGGGCTCGCTAGTTATATATGATTGTTTTTTTTTATAATTGTAAGATTAAAAACAAACGTTATTCAACTGTTTCGACGAGGATTAAAAATGACTGTCCCATTAAAATATAATTTTAAGGGATAATATCTTAATTATTAGCGTACAGCGCCGATGAACGTAGGTTCGAATCCTTGCAACTGAGTCGGAGTTTACTGTGAAGGAAAACATCGTGAAAAAACTATAGCATTATATTAGGATTTTTTCTAAGTACGGGTAGCTAGGTACCACTCTCAAGTTGAAAGTCTGCAAGGACCTATTGGTGTGCTCCTGCAGCTGCACTCGACATCCAGTCCTCTCTAAGCTTAGCGTGTTTACCATCTTAGACCACTTAGTCATTTAACATCAGATAAGATTTTTATTTAGATACTAGCCGACCCGTGCCCACTTCGTTGGGCGGTAATACGTAAGCGTGGAATGGTTATTTTGCGCTAAGACGCAGCGGAAGCTCTGAAAAGGAAAAAATACACCTTGATTTTGCAACATTCTTCATTGCTG